>JAXQQM020086955.1:0-21749 GCA_034641835.2 Pinus albicaulis
GCAGAAGCAAGAGATCCGAGACAACGCAGAGGTAGCAACACGTGTTGGGTCGTGAATACGACCACTTTTTAACACTTATTTCATCCACTTTTACTCTTGTTTATCATGTCATTTATTATAATTTATCATATAAATCCATCTTATAATGATTTATGCTCTTATGGATGAATATTATTTCTTCTCCTTTATTTTTAATAAATTGATGATTATTATGCATAATTTTATCAATGATGGTTTATTAATATATTTTGTAATATCACTTACCATTTTAGCCTCCAAGATATTTCCAGATTGAAGATTTGATCTCCAAATCATCATCAAATATTCCAACTCAGAAATTCGCTGGAATAAGAAGTGACAATTTTGCGGTTGAGATTCTGGGGAAATGAAGAAGAATCTATAAAATTCGGAACATGGGTTTTGTTCATAACGGGCCCAATTAACTGTATTAAAAAACGGTTTGCCCAAATTCGGCCTGTATTGAGAGATACGCAGGGTTCTTTGAGCATGCTTTTCTGAGATTTGTTATTGCGGCCATCCTCCAAATCTCAGCTGCAAAGCCAAATTCGCCTTGCTCTTGTTGAAAGATTGTTGGAAATGTATTTTCTGGTTGATCAAGTTGTTGGGAGCAATCCAATATTGTTATGGGAGATTATATTTGCTATTTAATTTCTCCTCCTTCTAATTTTAAAAGGAGAGCATGTATTGTGTATTGGGGGAGGATGGAGAACAATGGATGATTATTAAATTCCCTTTGTAACATTATAATTCCCTGAATCTTGTGAGCAAAGAGCAATTGATGTAAAAGCTATTCATGTTTTATTAATACAAAGAGGCGTTCTCGTTCTATTTCTCAAGCTCTGCAGTAGCCTAGCGGCGCTTTCACCGGCGGTTGAGGGCCCAGCCCTGGTGGAGCGAGCCGCTGTTTATATTTCTATTTCTTTATTTTCTGTTGTTTGAAGTGTGTTCACTGCTTATTTCGATTACAGAGTTAATTGATTTCTTTGAATACAGATCCATTAACGAATTACATTGCTATCTACTTTGCTGTTCATTTATTCTGCTATCATTACGAAAGTCTTGTTGTTCTTTATTCGACTCTAAGTTATTATTCTTTGTGATTGATTGATTTGCAGTATTGGCCGGCGATAGATTAAAGTATTGAGATTAGTGAAGTTCACAATTTTTGTTCAAATCATCTTGATGTTCCATTTCTAGTTACTACTTATTTCTGATTCATAGCTTTAGCGGTTTGGTTACAGTTGCTGTGTATGCATAGGAGATACAAGTTGTTGTTCCTTTTTAAGTCTTTACAGTTCCTTTCATCAGCACAAAGATTGAGTTTGCTTTCATTTTGATTGTTTTAAGATCACCAACTGTAGAGGATAGAGGTTATTTCTCCCAAGTCCACAGAATTGGTTATCTTGCATCGATTTCTAAGGGAAAGAGTTATTGCTACTGCATCCTTGATCAATGTTTTGTAGATTGGTTTAATTAAGATTTCAGAGCATTTGAGTTTATGTTGTTGTAGTTAAATTTCTTTTTCAAGCATCCATTTACTCTTGTATTTCGAACACTGTACTACATATTGCAAGGCATTACTCTTGGATAAATTGCTGCCTTAGACTGAGTACACTCTTGAAATAAAAAGTCGCTCCCGGATTGATAATTAATGTGAGATAAATAGGTGTTCAAAAGATACCTTTATACCTCGACACTACGCAAATTTCAACCCAAGAGTCCAAAGAGGGGCAACGCAGAGGCACTAAGAGCTATGGTGTTTTCGACAAGAAGCCCAAAGGGCAAACAGGCAGGTAGGAGGCTGCAGAGGGTCACGCGAAGGCTTCGTATAGCGCTTGGGGTTTCTAAATATTGAAAATGAGTTCTATAAATCCCGTTGAGGGTGTGAATAGTGTGAATCGTTGAATTTTTTCTGCCTGCATTAGAGGTATAGCTGCAATTCTTTTATTTCTCTGCAGGGTTAACCAGTTTGGTGCCCAGATCTGTTGTACTTAGATTCTACTTAATAATAAAAACCCTCCAGCAGCCAGAAGACCGGTTTTCCTTTATTGGGTTTTTCTGAGGACAATTGTCTAGAAAATCCTTGTGTGTCACTTTTTCATTGTGCATGTTATTCAGTTTAGATCTGTATGTGTAGACCGTTAATGTATTTACTTTGATGTTAATGCCGAAGATTTCACATTAATAACTTAATGTAGGTAGGAGAAGTAAATCAGAAATTTAACAATAGGGTTTCTGTTTGAGCATATTCAGAAATTTTCACATATTCATGACCTCGATCACCTTGTGGATCAACACCGTCCCTGCACCCCGATTGGGGAATTAATAAACATATAATTAGAATCCATTTTATTATATAAATTAAAATAATGATGATTCATATTCGTAACCATGACGATTTAGAACTTCACATTTAAATTTAATTATTAAACATAAAAATTAGTACTTACAACAAATTTTCTCTCTCTCTCTCTCTCTCTCTCTCTCTCTCTATACATATATATATATATATATATTATTAGTCCTTGAATGAGGTGTTAAAGGAGCGACAAGTGGGAGGAGGGGGGGTGGGGAGCGCACGTCCGCCACCCCCACAACGTACACAAGGTAGAGGATGTGGCCATGCAGCACCCCCATAATCCACAACTCGCATTAATACAATGGGCACGAGAGACCACAACCTTTAGGTTGGCCCATGACATTGCACCTCCCTTTGCTTAGTACGAGTCTGATGACATGGAGTAAATGGTGTTTTTTCACTTCAATGCAGTGCAATCTTGATAGATTACAACTGTGGATGAGATCAATACAAGTCCCTCTTCCCATGCATCGCTTTCATCATTTTCATGAGTGGTCATTTTTGCGGCTCAGAGGGCAATCTAGGTACAAGGAGATCGTAAATTATGGGCATCAAAGCTGGGTGGAAGGTGCATAATTGTTCTTTGTGGCTCATCCTTCCTTTGTTTGCCTCCTCGATTGGTAATGAATTCCTATCCTCCCTGGTTCTTCCGTGTTTATGTTGTTGTTTCCTTTATATTGCTACCCACTCCTTGGTTTGCCCTCTAGGACTTTTGATTTTTCCTCCTTATTCCTTGGGTAGTGTTAGTGGTCTTCATATGCTCCTGGTTTGTCATTCCATTGGTCTGGAAGGGAAGCTAGCCACGCTCAAGTCTCGTGGTTCTGGTTTTCTTCCCCTTTGGTCATTTCTCTACTCTTAGATTTTTCGCCTCCCTATCCCTAGCTACCCCTTGATCTTGCATCCTTCTTAAGCTACCCTTTTCTGCTCGAACATCTTCTAGCTGTCAGAGGCTAGATCACTGTGAGACTTGTTCGTGAGCAAGGGGTTGATGAGGAGCAACTTACATTCAAGAGCATCGAGGCTTTTGTACACAATAGAGAGTTGAAAGCTCTGCCTAGTGCTACAGAGCAAATATACCATAGTAAATCCATGCAAAAATCACATATGTGGAATGAGATATAGCTAGAGAATGCGGTTTCTTGATAGTCACAAATGTATTTGATTAAATAGTGGAATAGGTGATGGATATTGAGCATGCTAGAGGGCATTACAACCAATATACACACACACACACACACACACACACACATACACCATAGGAAATCCAAGCAAAAATCACATATGTGGAACGAGATATAGCTAGATAATGTTGTTTCTTGATAGTCACAGATGTATTGGATGAAATAGTGGACTAGGTGATGGATATTGATGCTAGAGGGCATTACAACCTATATATATATATATATATATATATAAAGTTGAAATTTACTGGCACTTATGGCTCCTCTTTTTCCGGGTTTTACTTGACAAAAATGAGGTGAAAGAGGAAATTATTCTTATGTTGGATGAATTGCAGTTCAATATGCGGAGTCTGGATAGGCATTTAGGGCACATTGAAGATCATCGCAGCCTCCCACCAGACCCTGGATGCTCTCTTGGCAACATCAAGGAGTCATTTTTGTGGACATCTATCACTTTTCAAAATCTAAATGACATGTTCTGTTGAGTCTGGCTTCTTCGGTCATTTCTATCATATTTCTTTTTGTCAACTAGTTGATAAGATATGGTGTTTAGATACTTTGTATAGTTTTTTTATTATGTTGTTGATGAACTATCATAGACACTCTATTTGAATGATAAAACAATTATGGTTTGGCCACTGGTTTGGTTTCCCTAGTGGGATATTATGGAAAACCGAATCTTGCTATGATTCTTTGCTTTAAAGTTTAATTAGAATCTTTACTTCACAAAAAAAAACGATATGCATTATCAAGGTTTTAATAAAATAAACAATACAAATATTTCTATATATATAGATGTGAAATTTATATATAATATAAATATTATTATTAAGAACTAGCATATATCCAACTTAACTTTGTATCTACCAAGCACCGAGACGAATCAAATCTCTCGAGGTGCAAACCTTTCATCATGTTTTGCACTTAAGAGGAGGTTTGCATCTTGAGAGATTTAATTCCTCTTGGGCGCTTAGTAGATCTGGAGTTAAGATGAATCTATGTTGCTTTTTGGCTAGAGGTGGGATGTAGAGTAGGTTTAAGGTTTAGGGGAAAGTGAGGATGAAAAGAAAAGAGCTTGTCTCCCTATTTTTTTCTCATCCTTTCATATTTGTTTGCTTGAGCTTAGAATGGAGAAAATGTGAAAATTTGGCAAACCCCAAATCCTATTGAAGCAACTGGAATTAATTCTCCTAATTGTTAAATTAATTCTTAACAATTTATTTGCAGTTTTCGACGACAAATACTGAATCAATCACACTGCAACCTACACAATTAAACTGCGGAAGAAAAATAAACGTTGGAATAAATATATGCACACACAAAATAACATTGTTATTTTTCGACCGATGTCCCTAGAAAAACCCAACTCGGGAAAACTGGTGTAGCAGTTGAGGGTTTTGTTATTATGCAATAGTGAAATATCTGAGTACAACTGGATGCCCAAACTGGCAATCCTATAGAGAAAAACTGGTAAGGAAGTCTAGTGAGGAAATTCCTCACTCCACAGGTGAATCCGAGCACTGACCTCAGCTTGAAATGGAGCCGTCCAAATTGCCTCTGCGTAGTCACTGTGTCACCCAGCGTGGAACTGCGTCTCCTCAAGCTGTCTCGTCCGCTGCTGTTTGAGAAACTGACTCTCTTGGCCTCTGGAAACTCTACGCAACTTCCGGCACTTAATCACTACTTCTCCTCCAGCAAATACGAATTGCCCACTGAAGCTACTGCGCTGCCACTGCGTCAGCGTCATTGTGGCTTCTTTACCTCTCTGCAAATGCACTTACCGGATCTGGAATGCCTCCTCCGACTTCACTGTCTCTGCCCCTCTCTCACTGCTTCAACCTCACTGAATCTCTCTCTGACAACAAAGTGCTGCTACTCTGGAAATCGATTTCCCAGTAAAATCGAACTACTCAAGTGTATCTTCTCCAAGCCCCATCGACATCTCTTATAATCCTTCGTTGAGACTTCAACAACCAAGATTAGATCTTAATCAATGGCTAGGATTAACTAGAAATAGATCTATGTGAGTCTCTAGAACATTCACACCATGACTTAGTTAATTTCGATTAATTAATCATATTCCCTAAGTTTAGACTTAGGAAATAAATAAAAACTGACTAATAATCTAATTAATTCGTCTCTAGGTGGAATTTCCAGAAATGATTTCTGGGTTTTGGAGATCTCATGTATTCTAGCCTCTCCACAAAATTTCAAGGCTAGAACACATCTGATGATACAAAAACTAACACTCCCTCTTAGCGAGGAATGTGTTCTAGTACTACTGCACCTCTCTAGTAGCAATACTCTGCTTCTGAACCATCTCCTGTCACGCTGCTGATGTCTGGCTACTACTCCCCACCAACCACTGCGTAACTCTGATATGCGCTGCATCTGTGCCGCTGTTGACCCTGCTGAACTGTGGCCAACCCTGCATCTACAACTCCCTCTCATCTGCTGCTGCTGTAACTGCAACATCTACAACAAAAAAAATCCAAAATACTGAACGAACTGTGTTTAGTATGATGCATTTGTGACCCGAGTCCTGACTGCTACTAGCCTCTGCGATGTCACTGACGGTGTTTTAAAAACCGACCGATCCGATTTGGCATCGACCTAGCTGATCGAGCCAGACCCCTCCCCGAGTTGGCTTGGTACAAAAACCGGTCTGGTGGTCAGTCCGTTACCGAACCAGTCGAGTCTGCCGGTTTGGTAACGGACTAGTCGGTTCAACCAAGCCAGTCTTAAATCGGCTGAGCTAGTCTGTGGGGAAAAAGACGACAACTTGGACTTTAAACTCAATTTTTTTTGTTTTTTTTTCTTAATGCCTCTACCCCTCTCCCAAGCCTATAAAAATGACCCAACCTCCTCACATTTACTCACAACTATCTCATTGCATTCGTGTGAGCATTTGTGAGGAGTTTATGAAGAGTTGGATTGGTTTTGGACAGTAGTGAGGAGCCATGGGTTTCCCTGTCTGGACTCTGACTCTGATTCAGAGTCTAAGCCAGATGATCTTGCCTTGTTTAGCAGTAGTGACTAGTGATGTTTTGTTGTAGAGGCCATTTAGAGCCTCCTTGGTTATGTGTTTTTGTTCTGATCTCTATATATTACATGGATTGGACAGTGCATTGGGTGCCATTTTGATATAATTGATATATTCATGAACATACTTTGATCATATGTTGTCTATCTCTATATTTGAATGCTTTGAGTTTGGAAACATGAACAAAAATATTTAAAATATGTTTTTTCATAAAAAATAAATATTTAATGTATTTTTTACAACGACCGAGTCATTGAAATCAACTAGGTCGATTCGATACGGAGTTGGAGTCGACCCTCGGCCGGTTCCAAACTAGAGTCAGAGTTTTAAAATATTGGTCACTGAAGGCTCTGCGTTGCTGCTAACTCTGTGTTGTTCCAACTGCACTGCTACCAACTCTGCACTGCGCTCCTCAACATCTGATTGCTACTAGTCACTGCAACTGTCACTCTGGCATCTGACTGCATCAACTGCCACTGGTCCATCCTGCTATTGAATATTGTGGGTCCCCGTAGCCAGGTATTGATTTAAGAGGTGGACCTCCTCAATAATCCTTCCCATCTGTAGCGCTCTGGGGCTACAAAACCAAGTCACCCCACCTCACTCCTGGAGGGATGTCTGCAATCATGGCGAATTCTTCCTCTAGCTTGGAGGACAACCTATCAATCTTGGCAGAAGCTACCTGTTGGTCCTGCTTCTCCTCCTTGTCATTCTTCCTGAGAGGACACTTCGACTGGTCCTTCTTCTTCCTACGTTGCTCCCCCTGTCCCTGACTAGGACCCTTCTATGCGAGGGCCACATTCTCCTCCTCCTTTACCTGCTTTGATCCATTGCTGCTGTTGCGGCCGTTGATGGTGCTCTTCGTTAGATCTCACCTCAACTCCTCCTGCTGCAAGTCTGCCCACATCCGGTCCCATCTTGGCAAGGTTTCTCTGCCCAAAATACTTTGGTCGAATACTTGCCAATCTTCTGAGACAGAGTTGAGAGCTACTCGCACTAGCTTTGTGGCTTGAGGTGCTGACCTGACAGCTGCAAGCTCATCTCAGATCTCCAGAATTTGGTAAGGAAAGGGTCTATGCGCTCCCCTGTCTGCATCCTTGTGCATCTCAGCTTCTCCTCCAAGTACATCTTCTGCTGTTGGTATAGCGTGGAAAGAGTGTCCCACATCTCGTTAGCCGTTCCCTGGGCCGCTATGTGTGATACCACATGATCTCGAACTCCATCAAGGATCAATCTCTTTGCCTTTGCCATCTCCTTCTTGTACTTCTTCGGCTGATTTGGATCCGTGGGGATAGTTACCACATTATCAATATATGCTTTGAGATCATACTCATCTAGAAGGAAGGAAATCCTTGCCTTACAGATCACATAGTTGGAAGCTCCATCCAACCTGTCCTGATCCCGAAGCCCGAATGTGGCCATCTAAAAAAAACATGCCAAAAATATCCTCTTTCGTTCTGCTCAGCTCTATGCACTCCCTTCTAGAGTGAGAAAATTTGCCCACAACAACTGTTGATCTGCAAGAGAAATTGAACTTCTGGAGACTAGAAGTTCCCTAAGGAAAATTTTCCCTCAGTGTGTGCTCTTCTTCCTCCCGACACTAGTTTCGCTGCTGCAAAACTACTGCGTCCAATTGGAGATTTGCTTTGCACGAAAGTATTGGTTGCTCCCTTTGCCTCTGGAATTCCTTGATCTGGAGAAATCAAGTTTTTCTGTTGCTCTCTCAAAAAAACTTATTTTCCTCAAGAAATTTGGCCTCTTGGCCATGGTACTGCGCTGCCTCTCTGGGGTTTCGAACTGCTGCTCACACTGAGCAGCGAACTTTGCCTTTTCTCTGCTACCGAGCTCTAAGACTGATCTTTTGCGCTCTGATACCATTTGAAAATTCGGCAAACCCCGAATCCTATTTCAACAACTAGAATTAGTTCTCCTAATTGCAAAATTAATTCTTAACAATCTATTTGCAGTTTTCTACGACAAATACCGAATCAATCACACTACAACCTACACAATTAAACTTTGGAAGAAAAATAAATGCCAGAAGAAAAATATGCACACACACAAAATAACACCATTATTTTTGGACCAATGTCCCCGGAAAAACCCAACTCGGGAAAACCGATGCAACAGTTGAGGGTTTTATTATTATGCAACAGTGAAATATTTGAGTACAACTGGATGCCCAAACTGGAAATCCTATAGAGAAAAACTGGCAAGAGAATCTAGTGAGGAAATTCCTCACTCCATAGGTGAATTCAAGCACTGATCGCAGCTTGAAATGGAGTCATCCAAACTGCCTCTGCGCAGTCACTGCATCAACCTCATGCAGTCTCTGTGTCACCCAGCGTGGAATTGCGTCTCCTCAAGCTATCTCGTCAGCTGCTGTCTAAGAAACTGACTCTCTTGGCCTCTGGAAACTTTGCCCGACTTCTGGCACTGAATTAGTGCTTCTCCTCCAACAAATACGAATTTCCCACTGAAGCTACTGTGCTGCCACTGCGTCAACGTCACTGTGGCTTCTCTGCCTCTCTGCAAATGCACTCATCGGATTTGGAATGCCTCCCTCGGCTTCACTGTCTCTACCCCTCTCTCATTGCTTCGACCTCACTGAATCTCTCTCCGGCAACAAAGTGCTGCTACTCTGGAAATCGATATCCCAGTAAAATCGAACTGCTCAAGTGTATCTTCTCCAAGCCCCATCGACTTCTCTTATAATCCTTCGTTGAGACTTCAACGACCAAGATTAGATCTTAATCAATGGCTAGGATTAACTAGAAATCGATCCATGTGAGTCTCTAGAACATTCACACCATGACTTAATTAATTCTGATTAATTAATCATATTCCCTAAGTTTAGACTTAGGAAATATTTAAAAACTGACTAATAATCTAATTAAGTCGGGTCTAGGTGGAATTTCCAGAAACGATTTCTGGGTTTTGGAGATCTCATGTATTATAGCCTCTCCACAAAATTTCAAGGCTAGAACACATCTGATGCTACAAAACTAACAGAAAACAAGGAGGAGCTTGGAGGAGAGAGCAAAGAAGAGCTTGGAGCCTTCTAGGAGAGAACAAAAAAGAGCAAGGGGGAGCTTTGAGGAGTGGACAAAGAGGATCTTGGATGAGAGAACAAAGGTTGCCATTTATTTCAAAAGCTAAAGAGGTAAGTTCATGTTGAGAAATCTGGGGCAACTTAATTAGGTGATTTCTCTTACTTTGATAACTGCATGTGATGTTCTTTTACTTTACTTGATGTACTTGTTATTAACTTCTTCTTTCACTTGATTATTATTGTCTTCTTTATTATCAAACAACTACTGAAAAATGAAGATCAATGAGACAAGAGGACACAAAATGTAGGCTGCTAGCCAGGGCCAAAATCTCTCCTCTTGAGAGGAAAACCCATAAGAATTCTTCTCTGCTTATAGAATCTTCATATGACGAATTCCAAGACCTATGACCCTTGACAAAGACCCCTCCAAGACCAAGTCAATGTCTCCTTAGATGAGCTCTTCTTCAACAAAGTCAATGCTAGTCAAACTTTCTTCCTCACTTCAGATTTCGGCCCTTACTTCAGATTTTGGTCACTGCTTCAGTACTACACTTTTTGGCTTGCCTGAATTCCTGCAATTTTGCACGTGTGAGATATTTAGTGGGTGAAATCACTTTCTCTCTCCTTCGCTCAAGGTGCTTCTTCTTCCTTGACAATTTGGCTTCCTTTCTTGATATTCTTTCTATCAAACTTTGGCTTCTTTTGAGAAGTCTGCAACTTGGTCTTACTGTAGTTACAATGATGCCCTAATATTTGCACGCATGGAGGATGACAACCCTAAAACAATTCCAAAACTTCGATTTTTCCTTTTCCTTTTGTTCTCTTCTTCTTCACTCCTAGGTCTCCTTTTCTTGTCCTTGATCGAACTTGATGATGTGAGTGATCTCCAAATGAGGTTGATGGGACACTTATATATATGCTTTTCATGGTGGTTGAATGGTCCTAATGAGGCAAACTTCACTACTTTGTAGGCCGACTTGACTTTTATAGGTTGACAAGGTCTTTGAGGGTCTTTATGACTCAAATAAATTTTCTTGACATAATACAAGATGCCCAGTGGAATCTTTCATATATGACAATGCCTCTAATGACTTCTTGACTCTATGACAAGCCCTAGAAGCACTCAATGGGTGCTTGACCTATACATAAAATTGACCTTCAACATGAAACCCATGCTACAAAAATAATAATAATAAATTTTCCTTCTTTTTACAATATACAAGAATCAAGAGTACATTTCATATCTATGAAGACCGAACCTAGTTACCTATTTGAACACTCCCTCTTAACTAGGGAGGTATTCATAAAACATACAAAGTACTTGGACATTCTCATACTGAAGAATTCTCATAAGAAAAGTCAGATTGGTAAGCCATCTCATAAGCTATCTTCTCGGTTTATATCAATGCATCTCATCATATCAACCAACATTGTCACATAGCAAGGCCTTGACTAACAAATCTATCTCTCCACAAGATTATAGCATAATGCTGGGGAGACAAATGATTTACCATCATCATTGTCTCTCAAAGCACATACCCCATCCGGATGTTCACAAGGTATGTCCTTTTAGGACCATTCTTGTCTTGGATTAAGACATCCTCAAGGAATTTCCTCTTCGAGTAATCTTATCTATTGGATGCCCTACCTCATCCTCAAAGAGTATTGGAAACCAAATGCTTGCCCAATCCTCCATTCTTTCTTTACAAAATGAAGACAAGAATGATGTGTCTATCTCTCCCTCTCATTTAGGGAGGATCTACTCATTCCTATAAAAGGAATATACCTAAGTTCCCTCTTACCTAGGGACTTGCCCAAGCTCCCTCCTAACTAGGGACTTGCTATCAACAACAACTATCTGCTTCTTTGGTGGAGATCAGTGTTTTAAAACTTCGACTCGGGTTCGGAATCGACCGAGCGTCGACTCTGACTCCAACTCTGACTCGGTATCGACTCAGCCGGTTCGGTTTCAATGATGTAGTCTTTGTAAAAAATACATTAAATATTAATTTTTTGATAAAAAACATAATTTTAAAGATTTTCATTCATGTTTCCAAACACAAAGCATTAGAATATAGACAAAAGAAAACATATGATCGAAGTAGGCTCATGAATATATCCATTATATCAAAATGGCACCTAGTGCACTATCCAATACATACATGATATAGAGATCATACCATTCGAAAAACCTAAAAACTCATTGAAATCCAGTTTGGGGTCCGTTTTGGGCCGTTTGTGGGGTTCGCAACCGACTGTCTGTGGCTCGGTCGGTCTAACTTGGACTCAGCTGAGCCGATCAGTTTGTGATCGAACCGGTCGAGTCGATGACTGGCTCGGCTAGTTCAGTCATGAAACCGGCCTTTGGACCGATTTTTCTACTGAGCTGGTCCGGCCTGTGGGTTGGCTCGGTCAGCTTGACCGAATCCGAGTCAGTCTGACCAATTTTTAAAACACCGGTGGAGATCATTGTACTATCAACTGCTTGTAGAGCTCCTTCTTTCGGCATCATGTCATGAACTTCACCTTCTTCATCATGGAGCCATCTTCTTCTAGAACTTCTTCGTAGGGCATCGACCATCTTCTCCATCACTTCCCTTCAATGAAACATAGTGTTACACCAATAGTCATGTTCTCTTTTTCTCCATCGGGAAGTGACCTTCTAGTCCACATCTGGCTACCCTTCATACAACTACCTCTTCCAAGTCATGTTTCTTTCAGGATCTTCCATCCAATCTCATGATTACTAGTTGTAGGTGACTTTCTACAACCTTCTTTCGGTATCCTTGTTACAACTCAACTAGATGTTTCCAAAACTCAAATTGAACATCAAATAAAAGTTCTCTCTATGGTGGCCTTAGTCATGACATCAACTTCTTACAACATCAACATCCTGCACATGTATGAATCCATCTCCAAGACATTCATTATCGAGGTTCTCCTTTTCTAGCATACATATCAGGGTCTTCATACCTTTTCCATGGAGATGTTATAGCTAATCCTTCTTGTCATTAGATGTTGATTACTTATCTTATCGCATGTGACTATAGATACGTCTTTCACGAGCTCTTCTTTCATCTTTTCCACATATTGCTTCCACAAGATTGTCTATACATAGTTCCTTTATCATATGAACCATAGTTGCGAACCGCCTCATATTCTTCATAAGGCCATATTATGTTGATTTCATCTTGTCAATATGTAGAAGAGTTCAAGGTATATTGTATTCATACCTTCATGTATCATTCATAAGGAAGAGTCCCTTCTTCGGTCATGCTCATGAGATAGAGCATTCAAACATTCTATCTGCAACCATATGATGACATGACTTTATCTATCTATTACCAAATATATACATATCTCTTCCTTCTTTTGGTCATCTAGACTTCCTTCTAACAACTTCCTTTCCTTGCTTGAAGATGAAAGTACTTGAATTGACTTGACATGATGCATATTTTTGTCGTCATACCATCATCCTTCTAGAGGTGAATCTTCTAACACAGATTCCAATGGAGGATCTTGATGATCCTCATTCTGCAAATGCTTCTTTCTAATGATGATGATGTATAATGATCTCTTTTCTCTTCCTATCTTACTAGATGGCTTTCTTCAATTACTTAACCTGTTACTTCAATTATCTTCCTATGCTTCCAATGAAGATGCCATGAGCTACTTCCTTTCTATCATCACTGCTTCAACCATGTAGACTTCTACTTTGACTATCCTTTCATTCCTCTTCGATGACGTCATGAGCTACTTTCTTTTCATGTTTCTAATATGATGACCTTTCCATCACTTGCTATAGTGCATCTTGTAATGTATCCTATTTTTACTTGCTAACTTCTATGCACTTGAAAATAAATTAAATGTGTGAGAGACCTTCTAATAGTGGAGGTCTATCACTTCTTCCTTCTTTGAATTCTTCTTTTCAGGTTCTTCTACTTCTTCGGTGACACGAGCTTCATTTCTTTCCTTTCTCTTCTTGTTGTCCTTCTTGAGTTTAGGACACTCCCCCTTGAAGTGCCCATATTCATTACATCCATAGCATTGAATCTTTGACATGTCAATCTTCTTTGAAATCATTTTCGAGACTTCCGTTTCTTCTTATAGCTGCAAATGATTGAGTTTGTCAGCTTTTCAATGGTGATCATTTCTTTATCGGACATTATTTCCCTAGCTCTTGTAGTTGATCTCTTATTTGAGATACCCTCGTAAGGTATGAGGCTACCCCTTCTTCCTTTGCTACCTTCATCTTGTGTAGTTCAATTCTCAATGATATAACTTCTTCTGTGATGCTTACAGAAAACAATTCTACCAACTTTTCATAGATTTTTTCAGATGTCTCCATCTTTGCTACAAAAGGGATGAGTGAATCCTTGATTGATTCTATGAGGATTCTTTGAGCCCTTACTTTCCCTTTCATGTATTTTGATAGTGCTTGAGATTGCTCTTGAGATGGTTTGGAGATTGAACCCTTAACATATTCAATAACTTCATTAGATCGGGAAGATTAACTCGGGAACATAAAAATGTAGACTACTTGTCAAGTGAAGACTTGTCAAGTAAAGATGCTCCTTTTGATGATGATATCTTCAACTTGATGCCTTCTTGATGATGTTGACTTCTAATATTAATTGGGATGCCTCCTTGATGAGAGAATGTTGTAAATTTCTGTTTTCCCACCTAGGTTTTGAGTTCATCTTATTCTCTTTTTAGTTAAATGCCCTTTCTCATATCCTTACATTCAACAACAGGAAAATAATTTTTGCTGAAAACACAAATTCTGGAAAATTTACAGAATGCTGGAAAATGTAGAAATAAATATCAGCATATACAAACAGCCATTCAACACATTATAACACAATGATTTTTGGTCAAGGTGACCCTGGAAAAACCCCCTACAACTCTTGGGGAAAACTAGTTCGAAAGCTCCTTCTTATTTCTGAAAATGCCTTTTACAGAGAGGTAAAATATACAGGAAAATTTCCAGCAAATTAAATACAGACTTATCTTGTTTTCCGTGCTTGCCACCGCCTTGGAAAATGTGCTGGAACAACAATAAACTCAAAACAGAATTTTTTTACAGCAAATGACAGTTTAGAAATTCGTGCCCAAAACTTAGCTGAACCGCCGTACGGATTGTATGGACTGTACAGAATTTTCCAGCAAGCTGCCTTTCTCGAAAACCGTGCTGGCTGCCTCAAAAAATGTGCCCAGCCACCTAGAAAATCGAGCCCCTTGTTGTTGTACTTTTCCTCGAAAAACATGCTGCCTTTTCCCTCGAAAATCGTGCCTCAATGTTGCTGTACGGACTGTTGTACGAATGGCTGTCTTGGTTTCTATGCTGCTGTACGGCCAAGCTGCCTCGGTATCCGTGCAGCCTCTTGCTGCCTTGGAAATCGTGCCCTCCTTGTTGCTGTACAGATTTGCTGAGTGTGCCCTCTCCTTCACCTTCTCAAGCTCTCTTGAGAAAATGTCTCCAGCTCTCCTTCTCTTCCTCTCTCAATCTGCTCATGAAAGAATGAAAGACCTTTTCCTCCTTTTCCTCCTTTAATCCTACGGTGACTTTTGGAAATCCCTAAATTCCAATGGCTGAACAGATTTCATGGTAGAGTTTGAGATTAAATGTGCATTTAAATCTCACTTTCTATTTTTTAATTCACCCCACTTTAATAAAGACCCTCTTAGTCATTTATTTCCAAAGTCACTTTCACTTTCTAATTTCACATTGACTTTATTAAAGTCACTTTAAAATTAGACTTAGTAACTTTATCACTTAAAGTCACTTTTAAATTAGATTTGACTTTATAACTTTATAAAGTCACTTTAGGAGAAAAATTAAATTCTTTTAGACACTTTTCCCTAGGCCAAAGATCAAAGCCTTAGGGAACCACCTGTCCTCCGGTAACCAAATTTCAACGAGATGTCTTCTACTAGATGCTTTTCTTTGATGATGATTACTTCATTGATGACCTTCTTTCTTCAAAAGACAATGCTGCTTCTTCTAGATGATGAGAGATGTCTTTCTTCAAGCTTGAGATGTGATCCTTTCTTCAATGTGAGGGAGATCACTTTGACTTGATGATGACGTGCTCTCCTTGCTTCCTTTGATTGATGATTGTAGAATGTGTAAGCTTCCAAGGATGCTTCAAATGTTGAGTCCTTTGAGTGGAGGTAGGGTTTTTGAGGTCGTCTTCTTCTTCCAAGAGTTGCTTCCTTCAAGATGATGTGTAGATGATATGATCCTTGTGATGGATAGTCCTCCTTGATGATCTCCTTGTGCTCGACCCTCGTGTATCCTTCTTTAATTGGATGATCTTCAAGCTGCCTCTTCTTGTTGTTGTTGTCACCTTAGCTTTGAAACCGTGTTTAGAAATCTAGGGGCAACTTAATTAGGTGATTTCTCTTACTTTGATACATGCTTGTGATGTTCTTTTACTTAACTTGATGTACTTGTTATTAACTTCTTCTTTCACTTGATTATTATTGTGTTCTTTATCATCAAACAACTACGAAACAATGAAGATCAATGAGATAGGAGGACATAAAATTTAGGCTGCTATCCAAGGCCAAAACCTCTCCTCTTGAGAGGAAAACCCACAAGAATTCTTCTCTTTTTATAGAATTTTCATATGATGAATTCCTTGACACAGACCCCTCCAAGACCAAGTCAATCTCTCTTTAAATGAGCTCTTCTTCCACAAAGTCAACGCTAGTCAAACTTTCTTCCTTACTTCAGATTTCAACCCTTACTTCAGATTTCAGTCATTGCTTCAGAATTGCACTTTTCGCCCTGCCTGTAATTACTGCAATTTTGCACGTGAGATATTTAGTGGCTGAAATCAGTTTCTCTCTCCTTCGCTCAAGGTGCTACTTCTTCCTTGACAATTCAGCTTCCTTTCTTGATATTCTTTCTACCAAACTTTCGCTTCTTTTGAGAAGTCCACAACTTGGTCTTACTGCAGTCACAATGATGCCCTAATCTTCGCACATGTGGAGGATGACAGCCCAAAAACAATTCCATAACTTCAATTTTTGCTTTTCCTTTTGTTCTCTTCTTCGCTCCTTCTAGGTCTCCTTTTCTTGTCCTTGATCGAACTTGATGATGTAAGTGAGTGATCTCCAAATGAGGTCAATGGGACACATATATATGCTTTTCATGGTGGTCAAATGGCCCTAATGAGGCCGACTTCACTGCTTTGTTGGCTGACTTGACTTTTATAGGTTGACAAGGTCTTGGAGGGTCTTTATGACTCAAATAAATTTTCTTGACATAATACAAGATGCCCAATGGGGTCTTTCATATATGACAATGACTCAATTGACTTCTTGACTCTGTGACAAGCGCTAGAAGCACTCAATGGGTGCTTGACCTATAAATAAAATTGACCTTGAACATGAAACCCATGCTACAAAAATAATAATAATAATAATTTACTTCTTTTTACAATATACAAGAATCAAGAGTACATTTCATATTTATGAAGACTGAACCTAGTTACCTATTTCAACAGTTCAAAGTTCAAACCCCAACTCCATTTTCTTGTGTTGTTTTTCCTCTTTGACTCTTTTCCAATGTTATAAGAATTGTACCAATCATCAAACCAGTAAACCCTCCGGACTGGGAATCGGTAAAAAACTGAACAACCAAAAACACATAAAATATTCAAATTTTAAAGAAAACTACATATATTCATGTGCATCCCATCTGAATCCAAACCATTTATACACAAATAAGGAAAAGTTCCCATTTACAAAGCATGCAAGGGTGCACATAACCAAAATAACACCGAGTGCAATCCATCATTGAACCGAAAATATTGTCGCTGGGACAGGAGCCCATAATTATTTTTTATTGCCATTTTTCTAGGGTGGTTGGGTGGTGCAAGGCGGAGAGTGAAGTCTCCCTTAAGTTGGATCCTGAAAATGTTGATTTTTAGGGCTAGATTGTTCTCTGCTGTAGATAATTGCATTTTTTAAAATTTTCAACAATTTTCATTACATTCACCCCATATCAACAATAGCAACTATATAGAGAGAGAACAATAACATCAACAATGCAGCGGAATAGTAAGGAACAATAGAAGAAAAACATACACAATAGAGACATCAGGATTTAGTTCAGAGACCAGGGCAAAACCCCACAAGGGTGAAAACCCAACCAAATTATTCTTCTTAGATATTCATCAAATATACAACTGAGATACAATGTACAAATATCATGAGACATAAGTCTTTCATTGTCAATCACATTAGGCCACCTACGGCCAATCCTCGATCATACTAGATCCTCATAAGATAACAACAAACACACCTCTCAAGAAGGTATTCACAAGCCCTCCTATTACTGTCAATATTGTCATAAGCGTCACTGTCATACACATTACTGATAGCCACACATCTCTGTCATAGAGGCATTGTCATCCCTTCACAAGTGTACTCCAAGAATCTTGACTGGAGCAAAGCAAACATTGTTGGTTTGAGTGCCCAATTTAGAACCCTCAAATCTGATTGGCTCACCTTAGAAAAGTGTGAATCCAGTTTCTCCAGATGAGGGAGGGATTTTTAAGTCACCTTCCATATTCTTCAAGTTTGATCCAAGTGCATAAAGCCAATTCCTACCTCCAGTTCTTTTTGCAAATCCCTTATTTGTTCCAGTTGTAGGATAGTGTGTACCCCTTTGGAAAAGGGTCTGCTGCTTGAGTTTTTCCTTTGGCCCAAGGATTATGCTGATTTAGTCTTCTTTCTAAGTTACTCATGGAATTTATGATATTGGTGAAAGCCCTTTGAGGCTTGTTTCATTGTGCCCTCCATGATTTGTGTGCAAGATACAATTTTCAACATTATATTGCCAAAATATCACCCATCCTGATCATTCACAAGACTCTACCCAATCATAAAATATGAGACTCAACAATGAAGGCTTTCAATGTACAACCTCTAGTTAGGACACCTCTCACTTTCAACTTTCACAACATGGCAATAGATATGGCCATATACATCATTACATTGTCTAACTTTTAGCCATACAAAATACCAATGCTGCAACCTCCTAGTTTCAACATAGCAGGTTCAACTATGAACCCCTATCCATAAATTTACGAGGCTTTGTATGTGATACAAGACAATATCTTCATTACAGACACTTTACTAATGCTCACTGTTTATGAAATCCTGATAATAATACAATCATTACAGGGCTCATGACAAAGTACACAAATGTTCAGGACCAGTACAACAGTGACAATGATAAGCAATGCAACTCACGCTGATTAGGATTCACAATACTCTGCTACAAATTTCAAACTTTTTATAAACAATTGATGCATGATAATTTATAGAAAGGATTACAATACTTAATGGGGCTGAGAAACCTGGTGCATGCTCCAAGAGTGTAACTTCTGTTTACTAAGCTCCAACAACATAAACTTCAGAGTTATAATCTTCAGAATGGTAATGATCCTTCAACAACTCCACAATATGAACCTGGCAATCCATTCAAATTTGCTAATCCAACCTTCACAAATTTGATGACAATTTGGCCTTCTTACAAAGATAACAGACTCAGCAATTTGGGAGTGCAAATAAGAGTGAATTCTGCCTCTAATTCTGTACAAACTTCAGCATATGGATCTCCTCCAACACACATTAATAGTCTGAATACTCTGTCCAGCAGTGTTTGGTCAATACTTCTATAAGCTGGCAGGTTGACAGGCCTTAGATTGCACTGCAGTCTGCCATTTGCCATCCCAATGCATAGGAAATGACTTCTGTTCTACACTTCCAATGTGAAAAATTCGACTGCCTCTAATTGGTGATGCTTGGCCTCCTTGTATAGGCTAGTGAACTCGCTCCTTTTAAATATAATCACAGCTTTATTGCACATAGCTTCTATCAAACACTTGGAATGCAAAGTGATAGTTAGCAAACAGGAATGCAAATTTTTCAAAACCTGGTTATGACTCCAGTAATCAACTTGATTATCAAACCTGGCCTTGTCTCAATCCCTTGAATTAACACTAGCGAATGGACCAACTCAGCCTATGATCAATTCACTTGTTCTCCTAGCAGAGAAGTGACTCGTCCCTCCAATAAAATCGAGACTGTAATAGAGGGGAATGCCCATGCTTTGGCAAGTTCGAATCTGATGAATGCTTTCGGCAAGAATTCGGTCTTCTCAGGAATGAACAAGCACAAAATGGTGAATGCGACCATAGATCTTGGCTTCCCAAATAGAATGATTTGATTCTAGATTATAAACTGGATTTTCTGAAGCAATATCTATTGCTAATGCTGAGAATGCTCTAGCAAATGTGGACGTGCTCTTGGCTTCTAAAGGAACAAATAATTTGGCCCTGAAACAAAATCACTGTTGTTGCAATACGATCTCCTTAAACAGTAAGCTCTCGGCCTCCACTAAAGATTGATCTCGGATTTTGGTGTTTTCGCTTGCTCAAGGGTGAAGAAATACGCCCAGAATTCAGTCTGCAATCAAATTCGCGTAGGAACACGAGGAAACTCGCTCAGATAAACAAAGAGTTTCAATCTATCGTGGCAATGAAACTCCCGACGGAAACTCAACTTTCTTGGCAATTATGACTTCGGCCTGATTTAACAACCCGATCTGGCCACATTAAGCTTGACTCAAATCTCTCTGTTCTACAGGAGCATAACTTGTGCAGATTCGCGCACAACCATCAAAATCCCTATCCTCTGATCACCGAATGGTTATACGTATACTCACTGTGCTCCAATAGACAACATCAAACACGCACTTTGTCTTAGGTTACACTTCATGTTGAGATTTTGTGTATTGGGGTAGCATCTGGTGTGCTCTAGCCCTGAAACTTTGTGGAGGGGCTAAGAAACACATCACCTGCAAAACCTAGAAAGCGTTTGGAGAAATTTAATCTCGTGGTGGCGGGGCGGGGCCCGGGGGGCCACCGGGGGGTTACGTAGGAGCGAGCTTCCGGGGTAGCGTGGGGGACGCATCACCCGATGCAGGGTTACGCAATCCTTCGAGCGGCGCGGGGGGCATGCAAAGCCTAGCGAGGGATAGTGGCCCCGGGGCTTCGGGCGGCGGGGTTTATGGGAGCCGGGGAATTAGGTGAGTCTTGTAAATCCGTTTGAGGGTGTGGATCGATCAAGTTTTTGGGGCTGAACAACGGGTATATTTAGATCTATTATTTTCTCTGTCGGGTTAACCAGTTGGGTGCCCAGATTTGTTGTACTCGGATTCTACATAATAATAAACCTCATCTCGCTGCACCCGCATTAGGTTTTTTGGGGACATTTTTACGAAAAATCGTAATCGCTTTGTTGAATGAGCATAATATTGATAAATGATGCGTATGTATAGGCTATTAGTTATATTTACTTGATATTTTAATGCTTGTATAATTTAATCCATAGTAGGAGAAGTAAACCAAGATACTACGACAAGTTGCATTCCGTATTCGAAATTTTCACATGAGAAATGACGAAGCGATCGCATATCAAGGCAGATCTCTACCAAATCAGTGAAGAATATTTTACATACTATGTAATGAAGCAACTCTGAATCTAGAGGAAGGCGGCTTCAGCAAAGTCTGAACCAAAGAAGCGTATTGCGGCACCAGAAGGCGTGAGGCTACAAAGCTATCAGTGGTAATGGGGTAAAATCACTGATGGGGATTCACGCGATCCCGCACGAGCAACACAAGGTTGCGTTGGGCCGGTCTGCTCACGCGAGAGGCCAACCGAAGACGCAGTCAATGATACATTACGTTTGTAGATAAGACGTCTTGGTGTAGTGGGGTGCGTGCGGAATTGTGCTAAGTCAACGAGAGCGGGAGGAGACGGGTCACTCGACGGATAAGGCCAAACGGATCACAAGATTCGATCGGGAGGATCGGAGAATTGTTCGATTGTTTGAATTTGAAGATTTCGAGGAGGAAATCGAGTTTTTCGGAAGGAGAAAACGGAGTTACTGGTTTCTAGTGCGAAACCCGGATGATACAACGTTTACGTATTTGCCTGAGAAGAGGGAGAAAAATCTTTTGTTCCAATCAGTTGAACCTAGATGGTTTCTCATGGGGTACAGAGATCGGGATA
>JAXQQM020061285.1:0-46369 GCA_034641835.2 Pinus albicaulis
CATAATTAATTAAAAGATATAAAGGATTGCTATTGCACATGCGCTTGTAGTCTAATGGTTTTGTGTGAACAAAATAAAGCCCAACAAAAATAATAATAAATTGCAGTTACAATTTCTAAATTACACACATAAATACAAAATCCAAGAGTAGATATATGTTTGTGGCTAAGCATCTCTATTTATACAAAACATAATCCATTTAAGACATAACCTCTTCGGAACATCATTTATGTACTTTTCATAATTGATTCTTCTCAACCCCTCGTAATGCAACAGGTGAGTCTCGATACTAAACCATCTTATGGAACTGCCACCATCTATTGAATCCACGGCTCTCCACAACCTTCACCAGTTATATAGGATAACATTTTGGGTACAAAACGTCTTCAATAGGTAATTCTACAACTTGACCTTATAAAATAACCTAAACTGATGCTCCTGAAGCATGATGGGTCACACCATATTAACCTTATTAAGAACTGCCTATGACTAACACTCTTAGAGCACGACAGGTCACATTGGTTTGTTCAATAGTTGATCTGTTCGTTGTGGTTATTCATGATTTGATTTTCTTCTTTTTTTTTAACACAAAAATAAATTTATAAATTAAATAACAAACAAACAATAACAAATATATAAAACACACATCACAATAATAAATGAATCTTTGGCATATTTTTTTGATATGGTCATCACTAGCACTCATATCCACTTTTCAATTTTTTCTCTTTTGCACTATGTAAGTGCGCTTTGAATTAAGTGTGATAATTCGTGACTATGAAGGCCATGAAATGAGATTTACTCCTTCTTGAAGAGCCTCTCTAGCGTTATTTTGAAGGTATTAAAATTTTTTGGAGTCAAAATAATTCTTCCCTTTAGGGGATATTGTTGAACACGCCAAGTTTTTGGCCCTAATTTCTTTTTTTCGGTCCAAGAGAAACTTAAATAAATTGGATTGAGATCTGATTTTAAGTCCCAAATTTGATATCCAATCAAGACTTCCTCCATTTTCTCACACAAACTATGCGAGCAAATTAGATAATCTACTGCACTTGCTTAATTGTAAGTATTGCAAGTGAAATTACCAGACTTTCCCATCTAGTCAAACCATTACAAATGACTGAATCGAAAGCCCCACATAGCGTAAGATATTGTTAACCAAAGAGATTGCAGCCTTTATCCTTTGAAATTCTTTCTCATTGATGATTACTCCCTTCTGTAAGCGAGATAGGGTCACAATATTCTTTACAACAAAGAATGCTAGCTTGCTCACTTGCAGTCCTAGCATTGAAATCCCACACTATAAAGACTTCACCTTGTTGTGAATCACTATCAACAGTGATAATAGTGAGCTTTTTGTTCATCATGAAGAGTGAACAGAAAGAAATATCGAGTCACTGTCAAAGGCTCTTATTCTTGGCAAACTAGTTCCTCTAACAAAAGCAATATCCAAGATATTGTTTTTTGTTCATCGTGAATAGTGAACAGAGAGTCCTGCATAGAGTTTCCATGTGACACAATGAAGGGAGAATGACAGTCATTCAGCGAAATCAAGTCATCAATCACATGCATCGAATATCCGGTCTTTGAAGTGAATAGGCGCAAACTCTAAACCATAGTTACCAAATTCAGTCGTACTACCGAATTTTTTTTGAAAAATCGACATTTCGATTCAGTTCGCCGATTAATAAGCGGATTCCAATTTCAGTACGATGCAGGGATATGAGGTTCACAGACGGAGTGAACATCGCGGTTTTCTAATCATAATTTTAAATTTGGACATTGCATTAATTTTTTTGAAACCCCTTCCAAATCTGAGAAACGGTATACGACTACTAATAAATTAATGATAATGTTGTTTTATTTATTTTTAATGCAATAAGAATTTGTAAATGAATGATAATGTTGTTTTATTTATTTTTAATGCAATAAGACTTTGTGTATCAAATTTATAATTAGCTTTTTAATGAAACAACTTGATTTTTATGCAATAAGATTCTGTACATAACCTAGTTTTTAATGAGACATGAAATTTATAGACAGGTTTTTAATAAGATATGTAGAAATCTATTATTTAATGAAGTAAAAAATAATTATCTATTTAAAAAGAATAAAATAAAAGTGTTAGATGTAATTTATAATTTGTAAGTTTATTAAATTTAATCAAAAATATTTTAGTAAAGAGAAAAAATTCTTGAATTTTTTTTGTAAATGAAAAAATTTCATAATTTTTTTTCATGGTGGATTTTGACGATTGAGATTTTGAGTAACTAAAAAACTACAAAGCTTAACATTTTGTATTACACAAAATAATGGATGTTGTTACTATATGTTATAAATTAGAGTTTGGTTTGGGTTGCTTGATAAGTGATTAGCAATTGAAAATACAAGTGTATATTTTGAACGAATGTTTGTACATAATAATATATGACTTCATTCCAGACATAAAATGTTTGGTAATCTGAAATTTATATAGTCATTATAATGTGAAATTTGTATTGAAATTTACTTTATATTGAATATTATATAATTTATAATGTAGTTGGGTTCTTAAAACTTCCTATTCTAAATCTAAAACTAAGTGATTTGATTCAATATATAATTTAATTTGTAACATTTATGATAACAAATGATTTTAAATAATTTTTGAAGTTTTCAATGTTATAACTAGCAATTGCACTGGGGGTGCAAGGGAACGCCGGAAGGAGGAGACATGAATAATTTTGTGGTACATGTTAGGGAACATGATGAATGTGAATTTATGAGGGGTAAAATCTGTCATTGATTGATTACATGAATTTTTAGATTTAAAACTATGAAAATGAAATATGTTGTTTGCTGAACTTGAAGGAGGAAAGAAGGTAGGTAATTTCATCTCCATGACTTTAATTTTATAACTTTGTGGTTATTATCTTAAATCTATAGACTATACTTCAGTGAAACCACCAACTCATTCAACAAAATAAAACATTCACCAATAATATGCTCATAATAAAACAATTAAATACTATAGGAATAAAAAAAGAATGTAAGAAAAAAAAAGATAAAAATCTATTTCACACTAGCAAAATTATTTACTTGTTTCCACTTCTAAGCTGTATGCCCAAATTGATATATATATATATATATATATATATATATATATATGCCCAAATTATTTACTTGTTTCTACTTCTAAGTTGTATCCCTAAATTTATTTATTTAATGTTAGAGATGTTTTTGATAAAAATCACATAAAAATATTTTAGTCTACTTGTTTGAATAATCTAATGTGATTCATCTAAGATGAAAAACCAAATCACACATTAGATTAAATAAATAAAAAGATATTAAATTAAAAAATTTAATATTAAAATAAAAATAAAAAATAATCAAATTATTAATATAAAAATTAAACAAATATCTAAATAAAAAAATCATTATTTTATTTACAAATTTTAAAATTTAATAAATTTAAAATAATATTTATATTTTTTCAAATAAATACAATTACATTAATATTTCTTTATTTTTAATTAAACTAATTCAAAATCTAATTAACCCATAATTTTTTTTAAATTTAATAAATTTAAAATAATATTTATATTTTTTCAAATAAATACAATTAAATTAATATTTTTTGTTTATTTTTAATTAGACTAAATCAAAATCTAATTAACCCATAAAAAAAGTCTTGTAACCAAGATTGTAAACTCAGTGTTCTAGAAAAGTATTGGATAGATTTTGATCTTATAACTGTAGATAAATATCTTTGAGATCAATCACATTATTAGAATTTATCGAAATTTCTAATCATTTAATGTGATTCATCATCCTCGCGACAAAGTTAAAAAAATAATAAATCTTATAAGATAATATCTTATAACACATTTTTATATATAAAAATTTAAAATAATATTTATATCTTAAAAAATCAAATTAACATAACGATATCTCAACGAAACAATGTCATCTCGATTTAAAACACGTGTCTGCCATCGGACCCAAAGACGATAATGGCAGTGAAAAGTTCAACAATGGCGAACTATTGCCTTGGACTTTAAACACCCTCTCGCCCCATCCAGCGTATCATCTATATGTCAAAAGTATGGATTTTAACGTGGCACAATCTGAACTGAACGTGTATCAGGGGCCCGGGAAAATAAGTATTATGTTTTGCTTTGAAGAGCATTTGCAGGTGCCGATCATATTGGCATTCACGCGTGTAGACTTAAATGGTTAACGTGGTCACAGTGGAGGATAAAGGTCAAATTTTTTATTCTTTCGAAGTATCAACAATTTTCAGAATCCAAAGTGTATCTCCACAAAACATTACAGTGGAATATCGCCTGTAATTGTTGCCATAAAAATGCTGTGTGATTTTGTTTGAAGAAATCAATCTGCACAATCAAGTGTATCTGCCCATAATAGTACCGTGGGATATGGTTTATAACTTTGTTGCAATCAAAATGCTGTGTTGTTTTATTTGAAGAAATCTAGCTGTAAATCAAAATGTTTTGTTTGTTTAACAGATTTTTGGGACAGATATGCGCCATTTCTAGGATGATCCTATAAATGATTGTGACAGCTTATTTGGAAGTGGCAATGAGTGATTAAGAAAATTTGAACATATCTGATAAAACCTGAAGATGGGTAGCCTGCATCACTAAGGTAGAATTGTAAGACTCCCTCTTTGTTCTAAAATCTCAATAGTGTTTACAATAATACTGGGTGCATCATATTTTTTCTGTTTTAATATTTTCATTGTTTAGTTATTTGTGGGTCTGCAAAAAATTCGTTTTTGTTAATTTGGACCAAATCCAGAACAGAATACTGTTGCGATTCGACAATGGTGCCTGTTAATTCTCTCTTTGTGCAGGATCACAGAGGAGGCAACAAACAGTGATCCATGGCGATCGGAGACCCGTAGAATAGCTGAGATCTCTCGTGTTGCCTTTGAAGTGGACGATTACTCGAGAATTGTGAACATTTTACATAACATGGCAGTGGACTGCCTAACATTGAACAAGGTAACTCTACATGTAAGGAGGTGGGGGGATATTTCTGACATAAAGATTCAGCCCAGGTCCATGCAGACTTGGCGAAGGGACAGAACCAAAATAGATATTTGAGAGTTTTGGTCACCCACATTGTGGACATTGCAGGTTTCGCTCACCCATGCAAGATAATCTTTTGGTTAAACACCGTACAAAAGTTTTTTTTGGGTTCCAAAACCAGTTTCTGAATACTGCAAACCCGGATAACATAACCACACCATTTTCTGAGATTTCATGCACCAGACTTTATTTACCCAGCCCTCTAGGAATTGCTTTGGACATCGTACTTATATCCCACAGCAGGTTTATGGTTGGAGAAGGCCATGCTTAAGGCTTAAGCATGATATCATTAGGAGTGATTCTTTCAATTATTTTTAGAATAAGATTGTCCAACTTCAATTTCTGACTCTATGTTGTCGTTGACAAGCTAACAGGGCAGTGTATATCATGGATAATTTCTGCCCCAAGTATCAGAGTGTTAGTTCCATACCCTGCTACCTTCACACCAAGTTTTTTGACAGTTTCACCAATTCGATTGGTACCCTTTCTCACAACCCTTTTTATCGATTTCATGATGCTTGTCTTCATGGAGCAACATCAAACTGCTACCTTCACACCGAGTTTTTTGACAGTTTCACCAATTCGATTGGTACCCTTTCTCACAACCCTTTTTATCGATTTCATGATGCTTGTCTTCATGCAACAACATCAAGGTATGCATGAGGTATTTAACAACTCTAGCGTGGATATGTACTTGGCACTTGTCTTGGGACACAAAGATAGTAAGAACCTGTACTGAAGCGGCTTTCAAAAGCGCCTGTTAAAGCTGCCTCACCATGACATTTCACAGGCAGATGCCCAGCAGGTCCTACAAAGCTATCTTAATGATATTTGGGGTGAATTTTTGGTTGTTCATTTGCTTTATTTGCCCTGCAAGATGGTGCTCGTGTTCTGCCTCTGAATTTGAATCAATGGCTTTCAGATACATATGCAGCTTTGATAGAGGACGACATATTTTTTTGTGCAGTTATGGCAGCCATCTATGCAGTAGATTTCTTTGCAATTAACCTTTTCTAGTCAAGGTTTCGTGCTGCAAATATCACATCAACCGCTGCTGCTATTATTATTGTTTTATGATGCTTGATTTCTCAAGAAAGTGTGCATGATATTTTCCAGGCCATTTATCAGTCCATTAAGTTGTATCTGAACAAAATCTACAGATGTTAATTCTTGATTTCGATGACCAGTTTCCATTAGGTAGGTCAGGCTTTCAAGTGCTATTCTTTCCATCTTGCTTTTATGTCACTTCACCTCATGCTTCCATGGTTCTTCCTTGTGTCTTCATGAAACATAGTCCTGTTCTTCCTTGTGTCTTCATGAAACATAGTTCTGTGCAGTTTGTTTGCATCTGTTATGATATCCTTATACTGCACAACAGACATCCTATTATGAACCATTGTGTAGATCTGTTCACACTGACATCAATTGCTGTATGCTAGCTTGGTTTTGGGCCATGTTTATTCATTACATGGCATTCACAGACGAAATCCTCTACGCCAAGAAAGCATTCGCAGCCAGCTTCGAGAGCTCGGCGGACCAAAGATTCATGGTGATGATTACCAAAGATTCATGGTGATGATTCGGTCCTCTGGTACCCAATGAGCATAAACCGCCTTCAGCGCCGCGACGGCCTTCTGGCCCTCGGCGGTCTCTCGTCCGCCTATCAAAAACCTGTCGAGCCTCTCCAGATCTTCAATGGCAGTCCCCTCGGCCAGAAATTCAGGGTTAGATAATATCTGAAAGTGGATCCCTACTTGCTTAGGAGGAACTGGTGCAGCTGGCGGCACAATTGAACAAATTGAACAAAGATTATACAAACACATGTCCAATTTTAATTGGTTCCATGCACGGTAGGAAAAGCTTTGCATTGGCTGGGGTGAACAGTGTTTGCTCACCCCAAGCCCGCAAAGAAAACGCCTCCGGCGTAATTAATTGACCATTTCAATGATTTAAAATATTGAAAAAATAATATATTTAAATATTTGTAAAAGATATACTTCCAAATTTCTTCATCTTAAGTGATAAGTGATCCAATTCAAATCGGATTCGAATTCGAATCTATGCTGCGAACCATGCGAACAATCTCCAGCCCTTGATAGTGACTGGATATTGCTTTATGTTCACCCAAAAATCCGTGGTCAATCAGACGCATTGAATGTGTTCACCCAAAAATCATAATTTTAAATTCGAACATTGCATTAATTTTTTAGAAACCCCTTCTGAATCCGAGAAACGGTATATGACTGCTAACTAGCACAACCACATTAGTAAAAACTAACGTGGTTGATATACGCCGATAGGCGTATATAAAATAGATTTACTGGTGAAAGGGAGGCCTAAATGGAAAATATAAGTTTAAAAACCCACCTCAACTTCATCCGAGTACACCAAAACAAGAAAGAAACAAAAAATCGAAACTGAATAAAAGGCTTAAAATTAATGAATGTATGAAACAGTTGCATTTCGAAAATTCCCTTCAAAATTAATATTTCAAAGCTAAATGAAGTTAGAGGGGCAGTGGAACCAAACCTCATTTTTTAATCTTGTGATCTCCAACCGCATCTGTTGCTCCTCAAAAGGGATCTCCGTGAGCATCCCAGGTGCTCCACAATTGTAGCAGCTACGGTTCGTCATAGCTTCTTTGAGAGATCGATTTTCCATTTTAAGTCTTTCGTTTTCTCCCCTCAACATAGGGTTAGCGTGACGCTCTTCTTGAACCTATCAATCCAAGAGATAGCAGATCAGTGAAATGAAACAGAAAGAAACAGAAAGGTCGGGAAATTTCAATGACTTTGTGCAGAGTGTTTTAACGGTGAATTTCCATGTATTTGTGCAGAGTTTTTTTAACCCTAATGGGCATAAAAAAAATTGCATACCTTCATCTTTAACAGAGTACGGAATTATAACAAAAACTTTACTTGGCTGGGCGGAAGATGCAATTTGCTACTGAGTTCTTGCAGCTGCTTTTCATTGGGATGGGGGAATTTCATGAAAATCCTGAAAAAAATTAACGAACACAAATGAACTTCATCAAGAAAAATAATCATGCTTGACAAAAACCGAACTAAAACAACATTAGTAAAAACCACGTGGGAATCAGATGTGGACGCAGAGGTTGAGCAAGGAGCAGAAGCCGAGGCAGTTGCAAGCTGTGCCAGAAATGCATGTACCGTTTCTTGGCCTTCACACCACCCTTCTGCTTCAGCCAGATGTCCCCGGTGGTTACAACTCCGTCCCCCTCCTCAACGTTCATGAGAGGCATGAGGAGACCCTTGGGAACGTGCGCACCAATGTGGTCAGGCCCGTTCTGATGCCTTCACCACCAAGTGTATACCTAGTTTCAACACTTGGAGAAGATTTAATGTTTCGGTTTCCTTCTAGTTGTTAATCTTGATAGGTGGCGGTCAACAAATGGCACAGTAAATTTTTAATCAAGATTTGGAAAAAAATAATTTAAGTACGGTTTAAACACGTGATTTAGATATGCAAGGAAGTTAGTGGGGTAGATTTCATCCATGGATTGAGTGGCGACGACCAGAATATACCGGCATCTTCCAATCCTGACCATCAGATCAAAAAAATTAATTAGTCTAATCACAAAACATGCTCCTTCCGATAGGGGGTTACGCCTATCGGCGTAATAAATTAATGATACTATTGTTTTATTTATTTTTAATGGATTAAGAAATTGTAAATGAATGAAAATTTCGTTTTATTTATTTATAATGCAATAAGACTTTCTGTATTAAATTTATAATCAGCTTTTTAATGAAACAACTTGATTTTTATGCAATAAGATTTTGTACATAACCAAGTTTTTAATGAGACATGAAATTTTTAGACAGGTTTTTAATAAGATATGTAGAAATCTATTACTTAATGAAGTAAAAAAATAATTATGTATTTAAAAAGAATAAAAATAAAAGTGTTAGATGTAATTTATAAATTTATAATTTGTAAGTTTATTAAATTTAATCAAAAATATTTTAGTAAAGAGAAAATTCTTGAATTATTTTTGTAAATGAAAAAATTTCATAATTTTTTTTCAAGGTGGATTTTGACGATTGAGATTTTGAGTAACTATAAAACTTCAAAGCTTATCATTTTGTATTATACAAAATAATGGATGTTGTTACTATATGTTATAAATTAGAGTTTGATTTGGGTAGCTTAATGAGTGATTAGCAATTGAGAATAAAAGTGTATATTTTGAAAGAATGTTTGAACATAATATAGGACTTCATTCCAAACATAAAATGCCTATTAATGTGAAATTTATATAGTCATTCTAATGTGGAATTTTTATGGAAATTTACTTTATAGTGAGATTATATAATTTATAATGTAGTTGGGTTCTTAAAACTTGCTATCTTACTTGCTATTCTATATCTAAAACTAAGTAATTTGGTTCAATATATAATTTAATAAAACTAAATAATTTGGTTCAATACATAATTTAATTTGTAACATTTACGATAAAAATGATTTTAAAGAGTTTTTGAGATTTTCAAAGTTATAATTAGCCATTTCAATCATTTAACATACTAGAAAAATAATATATTTTTAAATATTTATAAGAAGTATATTGCTTTATGTTCACCCAAAAATTCGTGGTCCATCACACGCATCGAATATCCGGTCTATGAAGTCAATAGGCGCAGGGCGAACAATCTCCAACGCTTGAGAGTGTGTTCACCCAAAATGTTTGCGGTTAAGCTGATTCACTTTATCCGAACATTCAAGGGCTCTTCTTCTTGGCAAGCCCAGTCCTCTAATGAAAATGGTATGACAAAAAAATTATGCAGAGTAGGTTCACCCAAACTGTTTGCGGTTAAGCTGATTCACTTTATCTGCACATTCAAGGGTTCTTCCTTTTGGCAAGCCCAGTCCTCTAATGAAAATGGTATGACAAAAAATTATGCAGAGTATGTTCACCCAAATTGTTTGCGGTTAAGCTGATTCACTTTATCTGGACATTCAAGGGCTCTTCTTCTTGGCAAGCCTAGTCCTCTAACGAAAATGGTATGACAAAAAAAATTATGCACAGTATGTTCACCCAAACTGTTTGTGGTTAAGCTGATTCACTTTATCTGGACATTCAAGGGTTCTTCTTCTTGGCAAGCCCAGTCCTCTAACGAAAATTGTATGACAAAAAAATTATGCACGGTATGTTCACCCAAACTGTTTGCGGTTAAGCTGATTCACTTTATCTGAACATTCAAGGGCTCTTGTTCTTGACCGAAATTAAGTCGTCAATCATACTCATCAAATATGAAGTCAATAGGGGCAAAGTGGGCGAACAATCAATAGTCACTGGATATTGGTTTCTGTTCAATAATTGTTGGCATGCTTTATTTTCAACCAGCCCTTCACAGTGACTGGATATTGGTTTTTGTTCACTAATTGTTTCCATGTTTTATTTTCAGCCAAAGATTCTATTCTAATTCTGGTTATGCTTTTTTGTTTGCCAGTCTTGTTGAGGAGGTAAATCCCCTCTGCGGACAGAGGCGATCCCTACTAGCCCAGCAGGGGTCTAGCAACAATCAGAAATGTTACGACGCAGGTTCCTAGTTACGAATGAACAGACTAAGATAGAAGCCTACCTGGAATCCAATGCTATGATCTGAAGAAGAAGCGTCCCCGTTCCTCAGCTTTGGCAGATCACGATCCCTCCACGATCTCCGCGGATGAACACCTGCACATGGAAGAAACAAACAAATACAAGCATAAAATCCGGCATACGTAATTAAATATCAGTCAGAAAGGATATTACTCATATTAACATGATGGAAAACAGAGTGGAACCATAATCGTAATCATTCATTAAATAACAAACGAAGAGAGATTACAACCAAGTTCTGACGTTGTGGTCTCCTTCGGATGGGTCTCTAGTCGTTCACACCTCGCAAAGTTTGCCAGGGAAAGGGCAAACCTCTCCAGAGTCTCTCGACGATAGTCTCCTTACTTGAGTCGGCCTTAAGGGAGAAAGAGGGCTCTTTACAGCACAAAGGCTCTTGGGAATATGGAGATTCAAAGCTTAGGCACTTCAAGACTAGCTTGCCATGGGATTGAGCAGGATTTTATAGATGGGGAAGGAGGGAGTTGGGATCCCTATTATTATGGGATTGGCCCTATCAACAAGGAAGGTTCCATGGGAGGTGGAAAAACCACTTCCCTTCCATAGAACTCCCGCAGCCAAACCTCCCAACTCAAGATAGGCAATGGTTCTGAGTTTGTTGAAACTCAACTTCCGCCATCTTTATTTAAAAAACACTCCTTAAATTGGCTGGAACGACCACTGCTCTGGGACAGAGCGCCAGGTGGCGCAGCCTCTTTGCAGGATTTCCCCCATTGGCGCAAGTGATGAACTGTCTGCCCGCGCCAATGAAAAAGGAGATGTTTTTCATGATTTTTGCAAGGAGATGTCTTAAGGGCAATTAAATCTCATGCTTAGAGGAATGCTTTGATGATGGTTTCAAGGCATGACAATGTTCACAGGTCACAAAATGGGTCCTCCATTGTGCGGGACGGGGAATGGTAGGGACGGTGACAAATTACTGTGTAACAGATGCCCCCTAAAGTATGAGGCCCGAGAGAGAGAGGGGTGAAATGCTTTACGAGAACATGTTCAACCGAAGGCCCGCCGTCGGAAAACCTGCGCAGAAAGATACAACTGATATCTCAAGTACATGATGTATATGTGGTATGGACGCAGCCATCCGAAACAGAGTATGCTATAATCCGGATCCAGGGTATGGGCGCAGCCATCCAACTAAGATCAAACAAATAGACTCAAGTATGGTCGCAGCCATCCAATCAGTGAGTCACGTACATAATGATAATAATCCACAATCGCAGCCTGGATTACAACAGACACAATCCAGGGTCTTGCGCTCCATCTCGACCCAAAAAAAGTACAAGTTCAAGCATGCGAATATGTGAGCTGAAGTCGAACATGCAAGAACATCGTCTGATTACCAGCCAATGATGAAAGCTGTTAACAGACGCGAGAGAAACCACCAATAATGACAATGGTTCTCAAGGTACTACAGGTACAATCTACGGCGTGCGAATAAATGAGTTGATGTCGAACACCCGCAGAATCACTCGATCGGAGGCCAATGATGAAAACCTCACGTCGAATGCGACGAACCTGCCATTGAGGCATGTAGGCTCCAAGGTACCATAAAGGAGTCTCTAGATCAGCTTCCTGGATAATGAGCTGAAGTCGACAGGAAGTGACCTTGATCGAAGGTGGGCCATAATGTTTCCCACATCATCGACACGAGACAGAGGAACATGATGTTTTTGTTGTGAATCAAGATCGTATGAGAAACAGAGGAAGGTTGATATTTGCAGAGGCCAACTTCTCTTGAACACATGAACGGCACGACAATGGACTTGGCAGTATTTGACATCAACGGATCATAGGTCATGGTGACGAGGCAGTGAACAGATGAGAGGTCAAAAGAGATTACCCAAACCCATGGAGGCAAAGTGAAGCAACGAGATGAGATGTCCCCAACCCGACACGAATGCAGACAAGTGCCATGTTCAAGAGCGACATACTGCCGACGACAACGACGATGGTTCCATTTTTCCCCCACCATTTCTGGCGAGTACCCCAATTATTTTTATAACAAGCTTGAAGGGGATAGCATATGCTTGTATTATAAGTCCGCCCTTCGGGCGAATCCATCCTAGCGCATTTAACGAGTCCTAGGAAGGAGAAACTCGGAGAACATCATTTCGACTAGATCCGATGTCATCAGGGTTTAACGAGTCTGACAAAGGAAGAACTCGGCGTCTTTTCATGTTTAGAGAGTTTGAAAAGACAGCGGAAAAGAAAACTCCACAGATCCCTTTTCGTAAATAGTTTCCCAGATCCGAAAAGGTAGAAAACAATATCCGGGAAAACCTCCTAGTCGCGATAGGCTAGGGTATTCCTTTTTCGTAATCAATCCATCCCAGCCCGAAAAAGGGTTAAACTTATACTGGGTGGATGTCGATTCGTGTCCATTTTAACGAGATCAAAACGACAAGGGCCTCGGCAATCTTTTCATGTTTAGAGAGTCAGAAAAGAGCTGAAATATGACTCCAAAGTGACTTTTCGTGTATTTACCGAGTCCGAAAAAGTATAAAATACAAATCATTTCCATCGTTTAAGTCGCAAAAACCTGTTGCTGCACATACCAAGCAAGCGTAAAATCCATTTTCGACATAACATATGCAAATATTTGATAAAAATAACTTTTAAAACTTATTTAACGTCGAAAAAGTTATAAATATGCCAAATTCGTAAAAATAAAATTACTTTTACTATTTACCTTGGTAGAAAGCAACAGTGGTCTGTTTGGAGCAGAAACTTCTGTCGGTGATTGCGACAAATCCAGGCGACCATTCAGCTTCTCGTCTGTCACAGGTAAAAGGCGTTCCCTTGCTCTTCATTTTCATTCATTTTTTGATAATTTTCCCTTGAAAATCAGTTCTATGAGGCCACTTTTAAAATTTTAGGGCTGCGCCCATTGGCGCGGGTATCAGGCACGGACCCGCGCCAATGAGCTCTTTTCTACAAAGGGCTCGCGCCACGTGGCGCAACTGTTCACAAAACAGTCGCGCCAGTGGCCGAACCTAAAAATCCGCCCAAAATTTCGACATTTATACCAAATTGCATGGAATTTGAGGCTCATCAGAGATCTAACTAAGGGTTTTTGACCATATGAATGCAGGTGATCACTCAAAATGGCAATTGAATGGAAAGAATGAGAGCACGGAGAAGAGGATGAACAGGCCATGAAAAGCCAAGCTTGCATGAATGCCCTTAGAAACTGCAGGTTGAAAAAGTTCTTCCTCACACCCTGTCTACGAGCTCAGCCCGAGCTTCTCCAGTATTTGATCAGTATCTGGGATGAGCATGAACAGGTGTTCAAGCTACGAGATCAGGTATTAGAACTGGAGGTATCTGATGTCTATTTTATCACCGGATTATCCCGCAGATGTCCGATCCCTGTATTGACTGGAAGCAGACCATCTGGAGAAAAGATGGAAGAAGTGATGGCACGAGTGTGCCCAGGAGCACAAACGGGATCAGGAAGAAAGAAAGTGGATATCCACACTACCCCTGATCTGGCATTGAGAGTCGTTCTGCATACCATCACGCGGGCTGCAGGGTCGCAGGCACCGCACGAGGCCACAAAGGCCCAACTCCTACTGGCCTCAGAATGCATGGGTCCCCGACTGTATGATTGGGCAACAACAGTAACGATCAACATGAAAAGGCAGCTCACAAAATGAAAACAGGGGAAACTGAAATAGTTCGGTTATGGTTCCATCTTGGTATCGTTCATTCTGGAACGCTTACCAATCTTCCAGGGCCAAGGGGCCATAGTGGCAGATCTGGAACCACGAGAGCCAAGAATGGCTCACTGGGCAGCATTGATGCCCAGAGCCGGAGGTGGCCAACAGATGTCCTGGAGGCCAGAGTTCTTTAGGTGGTTACGGCGCCAGCTGATCGTCGTGGAAGACTGGCCCTATGTAGGAACTGACTTTACCGGGGACCCAGATCTCCCACTGCCAGAAGGGGACGACTGGGACGAGGAGTTGGGTAAGACCTCATTTTTTGATTTTATGTTATATGTTTTTTTTTGTTAATACACATTCGTCCTAACACAATTATATATGTATGTAGATGTGGGACCTGAAAGACCAGCTGGGATATCTCCAATCTCCCGGAGGACACAACTCGCCCCTGAGATCTAGGGAGAAGGCACCGGAGGAGAGGAGCTAATCCAGAATCTCGAGGGCATTGCCCATGGGATCCCAGACTACGCCCGGTTGGCAGACGTACCGATGGCATACCAGCGCCACACGGTGGGAGTTCCGAGTCGGATCCATCGAATCCTGAGACGCTTAGTGCGTGCAGTGACGTGCTATCATGAGCACCATGCGGATTAGTCCTTAGGATTTATACCACACCTATTTTTTGAGAGACATATCGTCTCCGGATGTACTTAAGACGATTATGTGTATTTTTTGAGTTTAGTGATGCACACTGTGCAAACATTTCGACACATATATATATATACATATGACTATTTCTGGATGGATCTTTCTTTACATGTGATGATGTTTTTATATGTCATGCAAATTTCTAATACAAATGTAATCCAATGTATCAGTTACATAACAAACGACCCATTGCGAAATGTATTCACACAATGTATCTAATCACACATTTCATTTTTACGCAAGCTTAAAAGCACACATGAACACACACATATGCAAACTATGCTTGGAATGAGGAAGACGGGCATGCCCCCCAGCATGATGTCTCAATTCGAGGTGCATGCCCCCCAAGCTTCAGTCCATTGAAAATGGAGTGAAGGTTCAAAACAAAAAGTCAAATTGAACATGCTCGTGTTTCATTATTTTAACGAGGTTGACACACTTAAAATAACTATCCTCAAACAGCTTGTTTCATGGTTTAAGGAGCTTGACACAAGACCAGGAACTGTGCTCCGAGAACCTGGTTTCATTTTTTAAAGAGCTTGACACCGGGAGGAAACCGTGCTCTGACCGACTTACATCAAAATGAACAAGAAGGCGGTGCTTCCAAGAGTTCCACTCCCGATGGAAGGAAAACATCCTGGAAGTCAGGACCCAATGCCCCCAGCACCTGATGCACGACGGCGTCATCACTGAGCACAGGCACGGGGTAGGTAGCCACATAGTTGACCTGCGGTGAGGCAGATACAATGGGTGGATAGAAACCAGGAGGGGGTGATGGTGGGCCAGATGCCACATTAGGACCAAAGAACGAAATCTGATCAATGGTCACGATCCGTCCTTCATGTGGAAAGCACATCACGCGAAAGAGGGAGGAGACAAGCGCTCCCATGGCATAGGTGTAATCGCGCCCCAAAAGCAGATTGAAATCCAAGGGGCCTGGAACCACCATCACGTCCATATGGACGGTTTTACCTCCCAAAGTAACAGGTAACCTTGGAAGGATCCCCAACGGTTGACTCGTTCTTCTATTGAATGTCAACAGATTCTGGGTAACGGGCGCAAGTGGCGGCGAACCGAAAGCTTGCCAGGTAGTTGAAGACAGAATACTAACAGAGGCACCTTCGTCTATAATGGTGTTGGGTACAACCAGACCAAGAGCCTGTACTGTGATCTCGAAAGGCACATAAGACGGAAGGCGAAATCCTGCAAATCGGTTCCAATCAAAGGAAGCGACCAAACTACTCGGAGGGGCTACCATCGAAATGCGAAGGTCTTCCCCTGATGTTACGGAAGAAGGAGCATCCTCCAGAACCTCCATCTCGAAGGTGGGAGGGATATCCTTCGGAGCCTCCATCATGGGAGGCGGAGGAGCAGCTTCTTGAAGTACAGGGACAGGAGAATCTTTCCCCAAGTCTGGAGAATCTGAGGAAACCAGAAGAACATGAGGGTTATGAGAGCCACTCTCTACGGAAAAGACCTGGTGCACCATGGAGGGAGCCAGCTCAACTGATCCCACGACCAGTGGTTGGTCAGGGATGGATTCCTGAATTGGAATTTCCGAGGGAGCGGGATTGACCAAGGATGATTCTTGACCAATCACGGCGTCAGCAGGTGGAAGACTCAAAGAAAGTTGTTTATAACCAGCCAGGAGGCGTGGTGTAGAAATAGTCAGGTTGTCCAAGACTCGCTTGGCTTCATCCATATAAGGACAAAGGTGAATAGCATGGTGCCCTTCACACAACTTACAGGGATTGGTGATCTTACCCTGCTTCTTAAGAGTCTTATCAGCACCAGTCGAAGATGTGCCCCCAAACTTGCTCCTGGGAATCAAAGACAATGGTGGACGACCGTTGGACCATGCTTCAAGCACTTTGGGAATGCCAGGGCAGTCTCGAAGCAGATGGTCTCCCGTGTACAACATGCACGGGAACTTGACTTTCCGTGGAGGGTCGGAGGGCCTATCAAGAGGAGATTCCTCAGAAGCAGTAGCTGCACTTTTAGCCTCTCGCTTTTCAGACTTCTTCTTCTTTGTCTTCTTCTTCTTCTTCTTAGCCACCTGGTTACTTGAATCCAGACTTTCACCAGGCGAAGTAGAAGGGGAGGACACAGAAACAGGAGAAGAAGGGGAGAGGTCCACCTTGGAATCAACATGATGTTGTTCAGGTGGAGGAACTGATTGAACAGTAGTAGAGACATTCGGGACTACAGAGGTTGAGAACAACCAAACAGGCAACCCAACAGTTAGCCTAGGAAGGGACAACGTCACCATGTAAGGAGCACCAACATTTCCAAAAGGAGGAAAATGACCAGGATTCCCCTCTGAGGGGATTCCTTGGTTGGTAAACTCTGAAAAAGTTGCCATCAAAACTCAAAACCACACACGGGCCGAAAAAGAGTTAAGACACATGATCAAACGGTCAACAAGAAATGTCTAAACGGGTGTGTAATCGTGGGCGATTAATTTTACCACATTGGAAAATAAGAAATTCTACCGTTTCATGTTTCAAGAGTCGAGAAACGATAAAAAGATGACTCTATCTCTTTCAGATTTGATACAAGCGTGAAAGAACAAGCGCTTGACGGTCTTTTCAAGTTTAGGGAGTCAGAAAAGACCAAATGACTGCTCAGGAGACACTAGGCACAAAGGGTGTACCAAATATCCGTGAACTACAATATACACCTTGGTTTCAATAATGAAACAGAAATCGACCAAGGACTTTCCGTACGTGCAGGTAGTCTCCCCGAATGCTGTGTTCGGTGTATCACGGGTATAGGGCGGCAGACTCGGCTTCCTGTGGATAAAGGATTGAAAACCTAGAGGGGTCTCCCTTTATATACGCGACGGTACGGGGAGCACAAGTCCGTACTAGCATTGTCTAAAGCCAACAGGCGAACGACAGCTGCTAGGTTTAACGACGCCGGAACATGTCTCTAGCCTAGACCTTCTAAATATGTTTCGTTAAGTTCCAATGCTGCCTTAGGCTAATTGAATAAATTTTACAGTTGATCTTCAATTAAGTTTCAATTTTCAGGCCCTATCGTATGTAGTGTCTTAAAAGACTCCTAAATGCAAAGCTATATGCCACAGTCCAACATTTCGTTCGATGAAAACTAATTAGAGAAGAGTTGAGAGCTTTACACAAACGAAATGAGCGGAAGACAAACAATGAGATCTCTTAATGCAACTAATGAAATTGAAAACTTTTCATTCAAATCACTAATCACTAGCAAAAGTGAAAAGATTACAATTTGCACTAATTCAACAAAAGCAAAAGAGATTTTTTTTTTAAAATTTTCAATGTTTAATAGCTAATATGCACTAAACAAACTTGAAAACAAACGGAACAACTTGAGAAACGATATTCGAGAGAGAAAAACAAACAAATTTCACTCAACAACAAAAGCAATCAGATCCCAAATCGACCAAAGTCTCTCAAAACAAAGAAAAGACTCAAAAGCTTCCAATGAACTGTGTGATCTAGGTCCAAAGCAAGACTAAACGAATTTCGAATGAAGGAATGAACAATCACTCAAAAATCGCAACAAAACAATCAACAACTACTAAGAGGATGTGGAGAATCAATCAGACAGTTGACAGGACAATCAAAACACCAAAACTCCCAAGGAGGGCTCGATACACTAAGCCACTAGATGCCCTAGGGCTTAAAACGTGAAATTGATAGATAAAAACAAACAACCAAAGGACAGAGGTGAATTCCCAGTCAAACAGGACTCCAACACACTCAGGCAGTTGGAAAATCAAGAAGAAAAACACTGACCAAACCCAGAGAGCTCAAAAATGAGGAAACTCAAAAACCTTACAGGAGTGGCACGACTGTAAGGAAGAAACTGGCACCAGAAAGAAATTGGTGGGGGCTAAACAAAGGCAACATGCGCCAATTGGCGCGACTGTCGGGTTAAAAACCGTGCCAGTCGAGTTTCTCAGCAAAAATAAAAAAAGAACTACTCCAGAAGCAGATCAATGCAAACTAAGCAAACCAAGAAGCAAAAACAGGAAAAAGAACCCAACCCAGAAGGCTGATCAAGCGAGGAAAAACATCAAATAATCAAAGCAAGACAACATAGACAAGACAGTGAAATCTGGACGTTCCCCAGTGGAGTCGCCAAATTGTTGAGGAGGTAAATCCCCTCTGCGGACAGAGGCGATCCCTACTAGCCCAGCAGGGGTCTAGCAACAATCAAACAATGTTATGACGCAAGTTCCTAGTTACGAATGAAAAGACTAGAGATAGAAGCCTACCTGGATTCCAACGCTATGATCTGAAGGAGAAGCGTCCCCGTTCCTCAGCCTCGGCAGATCACAATCCTTCCACGATCTCCGCGGATGAACACCTGCACACGGAAGAAGCAAACAGATACAAGCATAAAATCCGGCATACGTAACTAAATGTCAGTCAGAAAGGACATTACTCATATTAACATGATGGAAAACAGAGTGGAACCATAATCGTAATCATCTATTAAATAACAAACGAAGAGAGATTACAACCAAGTTCTGACGTCGCGGTCTCCTTCGGATGGGTCTCCAGTCGTCCACATCTCGCAAAGCTCGCCAGGGAAAGGACAAACCTCTCCAGAGTCTCTCGACAATAGTCTCCTTACTTGAGTCGGCCTTAAGGGAAAAAGAGGGCTCTTTACAGCACAAAGGCTCTTGGGAATATGGAGATTCAAAGCTTAGGCACTTCAAGACTAGCTTGCCATGAGATTGAGCAGGCTTTTATAGATGGGGAAGGAGGGAGTTGGGATCCCTATTATTGTGGGATTGGCCCTATCAACAAGGAAGGTTCCATGGGAGGTGGCAAAACCACTTCCCTTCCATAGAACTCCTGCAGCCAAACCTCCAACTCAAGATAGGAAATGGTTCTGAGTTTGTTGAAACTCAACTTCCGCCATATTTATTTAAAAAACACTCCTTAAATTGGCTGGCGCGACCACTGCTCTGGGACAGAGCGCCAGGTGGCGCGACCTCTTTGCAGGATTTCCCACATTGGCGCGAGTGCTGAACTGTCTGCCCGCGCCAATGCAAAAAGAGATGTTTTTCATGATTTTTACAAGGAGATGTCTTAAGGGAAATTAAAGCTCATGCTTAGAGTAATGCTTTGATGATGGTTTCAAGGCATGACAATGTTCACAGGTCACAAAATGGGTCCTCCATTGTGCGGGACGGGGAATTGTAGGGACGGTGAAAAATTACTGTGTAACAAGGAGACTCCTGCTTCGGACCCCGGAAAGTCCTGTGCAACATCAAGGCTCAGGTTGTAAGGATTTTCTTCTTTTGAAATTAATACAAATATACTCATTTTTCTCAATAAGCTTTCAATCAATGGTTTATTTCATAGATTCCTTGATCACTATGATAAGCATGGTTTATGATGATTTCTATACAGGTGCTATGTAATACTTTGCTTGTTTGTGACTGCAGGTTTACGAGGAAAACTCCTTCAAGCGCGCGAGGGATAGCAACAAATTCAAACAAGCGCTGGACAAACAGTAAGTCCTTTACACCTCTATAGAGATTTTTATAAACCTTACATGCTTAGAGAAAGATTAGTATGTTTGGCTGTTTGTTGCTAGATACTTTTAGTACTAGGGAGATCGGTCTTGTCCGCAAGATGGATGAATCCACACAACAAATTGGCGACTCCACTGGGGAAAGAACTTGTTGTTTTTGGTTCTCTTTTATTTTGATTTGAGGAAACTTTTTCTTGGTTTTTGATTGACTGACATCTGCATGGGTAGATTAGGTTTTCTTTGTTCTTAGAAATTTTGAAATATTTCAAGTTTTTCTTTGATTTTTCCAAGGACCGCACTTTGCCTTATTGTCACAATGCGGGCGGTTTCGCATATTTTCTTTGGTAAACAGTGCGGTACCGCACCTGTTACTACTGCAAGCCTGCGGACCTTGTTAAATTTTGAAAAACCTTTAGATTTCTTTCTTTAGTTTATCTTTATTTTGATTTAGAATTTTTGGTTTCTGCCCAGATTGATGATTGTTTCTGTCAAAAGTTTTCCGTGAATGAATCTTAGCAGCATTGGTGTTTTGATGATTTTCTAGAAGTTTTGCGTCTTGGATTGCTTTTCACTTGGTCTTTGTAGCGATTTGAAGCATTGACTATTTGAAGTACCTAAGATTACATTGGTCTTTTGTCTTTTGCTGAATTCGACCTGATTGTGAGATCATCCTTATTGAGAAATAGAGTTACCTGTTTCTTTGCAAATCTTCGAAAAGAAACTTTGTTATTGGTTTTTGAATTTCATTTTTTATAAAAACTTAATTGAGTGTTTTTGGTCTATTTGTTATTTTGGACGAATAGATCCTTAGTTTGCTGAACAACTAAGTAAAAGCATTCTTCAAAAAAAAACTTAAAGCTTTTATTCATTTAGACCATTAAACTTTGTAGATCTCAAAATTAGTTTGTAGTTTTGAGTGCTATTGAACTTTGTAGATCTCGAAATTAGTTTGTAGTTTTGAGTGTTTTTAAAAATTTCTAGATTTCTTTTGAAGGAAAATTGTTTTGTAGCTTCAAGTTTTTGGAAAGTGAATGAGCTTTGATAATTTGTTGGAAAATATTTTCTTTCAAGTATTCTTTATGTTCAAAGAAGGAATTGTTTATTGAAAGGATTGCATTCTCCAACTCTTTCTTAGATAGAGTTTCATTGAAAGAAAGTGATTTGGTTATCATTCTTAGGTGCATTTTTAGTGTCTTTTGGAAATCGAGTCTTCACACCATCCAAGTTTCATTTCCACACCCATTGACTTAAGAAACAACTCTTAAAAGTAACGCTTAATTAAAATTCATCTAGTAATCTTTTATTTTCTAGGGCTCTTATCACCAACATAGCTTAGGTTAGTATCTTGGGGTAGGGAGTAATTAACTCTCCAAGATAGCAAAAACAAACAAGTAGACAAATCTTGCGGTAGGAAATAAATCCAATTGTAATTTGTATAATCTAGAAAGCTTCTCTTAAAAGAAGTCAATCACGAGATCATATCTGAACCTTTGAGACAATCAATTCTGTTTCATTGGGGAAGATAGAAGATTTTGCGCACATTACAAACGGTAAACCTCGGATTAACCATTGTCGAGGAGCCTGGGATCACTTGTCGGTAAACCTCGGATTGACCATGTCAAGGAACCGTCAAGGGGATTGAGCTTTGTTACTCTGCCCTTGTGCGGGGGATCGAATCGTAGACTGTTCCCCCAGTTATATTTGTTACTGTTGGTAACCTTAGTGTCCATTATCTTAAGATTATTTCCTAAGGTGACAGTGAAGGAAAGATCTCACTGTACCTGGAGCAGACATCGACTAGACTCACTTGGACTCTCTGGCGGGTTCTCTTCATACGAGATGGTTTTGTGAAGAAACTTGTGCCACTCTATTTCATTAAGCAGGTTGTCGGGGTAACTGTTCCAACCGCCCTTTCTGTATTAAATTTCTACTAAGTTGGATTTCATCACCAACTAGTGTTTTTAGTACGGGAAGTTACTGTTTGTGTGTGGTTTAAACTCTCAGATTTTTTAAGCGTGTGATTCAGCTGTTTGTTCTTTTAGAGACTTTAGGTGTTTTCATTGAAATTTTATTTGTTTGCATGTGATTAGTTAATATTTAATCGTGGAGGAATTGCCGAGACAATCCCGGAGACTACAAGGGAAACCCCTTGAATATACACCAGGTCAACTTGAAGGGCTTCGTGCTCTGGTATCATCCAGTAGTGGTAGGATTAGATCAATAGAAATTGGAAGTTCATCTATAGTTGTTCATCCTGATCATCAAATACCTACAACAAAATATATTCAAGAACCGATTTCAGTTTCTGAAGTTACTGGTAATATTCCTGCTTCCAGTGAACTAGCTGACAAACCTGAAATCTCTGAACCTGAAACTGAATCTTCTGTTTTGGAAACATCCTCAAGATTTATTTCACCAACTTCTAGTGATCTTGGTTCACCTAGGGTAAGAAATATCGTCACTGAAGATCTTACAGCTGGTCTTATTTCCATTGAAGAACTTAATAATCCAGACGAAGATATATCTCTTCCCGACTCCCCTCAATCTTTAAATCTTAGGGAGCGTGAATCTATTTTCTACAACCCTATTCGAACTAGTGATTGGTATTTATACTTAACAAACCTTTTAGAGAATCCGGGTCTTGCTTTTTATCCACCTCGAGTTCCATTTCATCCTATACCCAGAAGTTACTATCCGCCATCCATTATGGCAGGAGAGTCATCCATGTTTTCTCAGACACCGGAATCATTTTTACACGGTGGTCCTTTTGTTCCTTCGGGATATCAAGCTCAGTCTGGTACTTTCTTGGGAGCAGCTCCTCAACCAATCGAACAAGTGTTTTCATCTGGTTTTCATGGTGTTAAAACTGAAACGTCGAACGCAGAGCAAATATTTATGATGTCTGGTAATATTCTGAATCCTCAACCTCAAGGCAGTCAGTTACCGCCTGGAGGGCCAACACAGGGAAATCCGTTACTGCCTGGGTGGCAACCTCAAGGTAGTCAGTTATCGCCTGGGGGGAAACCTTCAGGAAGTCAGTTACCGCCTGGGGGGAAACCTCAAGGTAACTTTTTCCTAGGAAAAACTGTGGAATAATATTATTTTGGGGGACAACCCCAAGGACAGTACACACCTCAAGGATATCAACCTTCAGGACAGTACATGCCCTAAGGTCAACCCCAAACTCAATATGCTCCTCAGGGTCCTTATCAACCCCAGCTTCAGTACGCGCCTCAGGGTTATCAACCTCAAGGTCAGTACCCAATTCAAGGTTTCCAATAGCCTTCTGGTCAGTCATCTATTCAAGGAGCCGGAAATGTACCAGTTACTTATCAACCCTACGTTCAGCCAGGTTATGGTCCTCATGTTAAACCTTCTGTGGGAAAATACCCCAGAATGAATATGGTGTGGGATCCGTCCCAGTATCAACAGCCTATGCAGCCTAATGTGCAGTTGCCTTATCAACCTGGACAGCCTTTAATTTCTGGTCCAACTCAGCAACCTGTTCAGCCTACTATTCAAACTCCTGCACCCAGTCCTATTCAGCAGGCTAGTCCTATTTCACCTAAGACTCCACCTCAAACTACTGCAACTGCTGCTATGTTTGTTCAACCTATCACACTTGTTTTTGGAGTATCTGTAACCCCGAGTTCGTCTATCCCTGCATCTGTGCAAATTCCTCAAGTCTCTATACCCTTGTCAGGACCTTCAGTTCAGACTTCAGTTCAGATGCCTGCGGGACAAGCCGGTACAAGTGTAGTTGTCACAATTCAGCCACAATTCACGTATCAACCGTACCAGGGACAGCTGCAATTCGGTCCCTATTCACAAAACCCAAACTATCAGTATCAACCGTACCCTGTCTACACTTATCAGCAACCTCAACAACCCCAGTTTGGTCTGGTTAATCCTGGTTTTCCAGGAGGTTTCACAATACCTAATGCAAATCCAATTCCAAGTTATCCTGGATATCCGCCTCCTGGAACTGCTTTGGCTACTCAAGGTTTTGGCGACCCTAACCGTAAATTACCATTTATTGCAACTTTGGATTTACCTGATTTGACGCGCCTTATGAATGATCCAATTTTCTATTATCCGTATTGGCCGCCAATGCCGCATAAGTTTCCCAGTGATATTCCGAAATTTGAAGGTAAGTCAGGAGAGGATCCATCAAATCACATCATGAATTATCACCTCTGGTGTGCGTCTAATTCAATTATTGATGATTCGATTCACTTACGTCTTTTCCAAAGAACTCTTATTGGTCTTGCTGCCAAATGGTACATTGAGTTACCGAGCGGCTCGTTTAACAATTCCAGTCAGTTAGCAACTGCCTTCTTGACTCATTTTCAGTTACCTGTCAGATACAAAAATGGCACGGAATTACTAACTTCGCTAAAACAATCCATGTCAACGTATATTTCTGATCATATTCATGAATGGCGACGTAGGAGACGTTTGGTAAAATTTTATATTCCTGATCAAATTTTTGCGGAATGGTTTGTCAAATCATTGTTACCCAAAATCACTGAAGATGTAGCTAAGGCTGGTGTTGTTACTGAAGAGCAAGTAATTTCTCAAGCTCAGTACCTTGACCTCGTTTATACACAGTCAGGTACTTTACATGAAAAAATCCCAGACCTTCCAAAACAAGGTCAAATAGCTGCTGCTCCTTCAGGGTCTCATGCCGCTGACGGTATGATTGGTAAGGTCAATACTAAAATTAAGAAGAAATCTTCAAAGAATTCTTCTCCAATTATAACTTTACCTGATTCCCCGAAAGGATAATCTTCCCCCGAAGTTTCTGTCGATATTCATGTTATGGAGAAATCTACGGCTAAGTCTAAATCTGGTGGTAAAAAGAAAGGGAAGAATAAAAACAAAAAGAATTCGAAAGAGAAAACTGATAAAAATGAATCCAACGACGAAAAATGTAAACCGCGTTATCCTTGTTTCATTTGTGACGAAGATCATTTTACTAAGGAATGCCCACATCGGGCCGAGGTTGCGAAATTTGTTAAAGGTTCACAACAACCTGTTGTCTTGAAGGATCCTTTTCCAACTCAAGATAGTAAGATGGTTGGTTCTACCTCGACTACTTTAGAAGAACCCATTTTGATGATGTCTCATGTAAGGATTGCGACGCGATCGCAAGATTATGGTACTAAGAATCCTGTTGATGGTAAAGACGCAGAATCTTCTAGTGCAAATACATCAACTACACCTCCTCCTATTTCTGGTCTGCTACAGATCGAGAAACTGAATCCAGACTTAATAATCAAACCACCTGCTAAAGGTGTTCTTCGTAAATCAGCTTTCAATCCACATGCGAGGGCTGCTCATAATTACAACATTGTTGAAGACTTAGCTATTTCCCCTTCAGCAATGTCAGCTTTGGAAGTGCTGCAATCATGCCCAGCATAGTGTAAACTGCTTTTGTCTGCCATAGGAGTTGTCGATATTCATGATTCTAATCTTATAATCTTCGATGTAGAAAATATTACACCTCGCCTACCTCACCAAATGGCTTTCCAAATTCCAGTGACAGTAAAAAACATACCAATCTATCAGACTATGATTGATGAGGGAGCTTCAATGTGTATTATGTCAATTCAGTGTTGGAAATCACTTGGTTCTCCTACACTGAACCAATCTCTGACGATTCTTAAGGCTTTTGATGGTCAAGGTTTCCACCTGTTGACCATATTAGCCCCTCCATTCACGTTTTGACTAGAAGTCCCATTTGAATCTATTTAAAACCTCTTTTGAAGCCAAAGACCACCATATCCTACCTGTCGTTACCATTCCCGCCCCCTGAAATGCATTTAAAAGGGCCGCAGATTCATTTTCGAAAATATATGAGCCCTGGTCCCTTTAGCCCTAGCCGCCTACAACTAAGTCATTCACGTGACCTGTGCGCAAAACCCTGTGCCAAATCAAAAAGTGTTTATCATATAAGGCTATCGGGCTCACTCATAGCCGTCCAATCAAACACAAATTGACGGTCCAAGTCCTACCTGTCCTAGTGGCCCCGCGCGTTTTCCCATTGTAAAAACCAGCCTGTTTTCATCGCACTGCCTATCCAAGACAGGTGGTATTCTTCCAAACGCAACGATTCCATTCAGTGCACTCTGCATGTCCATGCGTACGATTGCAATACCGCTCCCCATCGCGCATTATCATCCAGATGAAGTCGTGTAGCGATATCTGTGTCATCCATTCGATTTGCAAGCCATCATCAGACGGTCGCCATGTCGCGAAGTTGCGCGTGTGTTAAGCCTAGTGTATAATGTCCCGGGCCCACCATTCCATCGCTCTTCAATGCATTTTTAACTGCTGATCTCGTTTTGAGATCGTAAGGCCCATATCGTTGGCGCACCCCGCTGTTAATCCCGTACCCCTCCACATCATCACCCCCGCATATTTGTCATATTCCATCCACCATTGTGCATTTCATTCAATTTTAAACGTTTCATGTTATAAGCCTTCGTCTGGCTTGTCCACCGCCATTCCACTGTGTCTTCACCACCACCCTGCGTATTTCCGCCATGTTATCACATCACCCTGTCACACGGCCACCTCCATTACATTGCCATCCCCATGCTTAGTTTTCTTTTACACCTTTGTGGGTTTTGCAGGTTTCAGCGATGAGAAATTACCATAAGTAATAGCCTCCATTGCAAAACTCAAGGACGTGTCAAAAGACCGGTTATCAGAGTCGTAATTCATGAGAAAAATCTTGGGCAGTTGCTGATGACACGACATCCATTAAAGAAACAGGGTAGAAAATCTGTCGAACCCTCCAGAGTAATCCAGAGGGCAGATTTTTGCAGATAGTGTTTTTAATGCTGCAACAAGAAAAATTAGTGGAGGATCCAGGTTTTCATTATTCAACCTTGAAGAATTTAAATCTCAATTCAGGTATTTAAAGGCAGAGGGTACAATGTACAGAAAGCAATGCTCTCAAGGTGTTATTTCAGCCGAGTTCTCTTCAGGAAAGTACAAAATGTTCGTGAAGATTTACCCCTATGCCGTGGTCCTGAAGAGATTTTCTCCCAAGTGCATTTATTTTTGAACGCAGGTCACAAAGTACAGATAATATTATCTAGTCATTCAATAGTATGGGCGTGAATGTTTCTGCCACTTTGTTTTAAATTAGATCATTAAATGTCTATCACCTACCTCTTTGGCTAGGTTTTTGGTTTCTCCTATAAATCTCCAGGAGAACGAATTAGTGAGGGTTCCAGATTTTTATCAGAAAGCGGTGCTGCGAAAGGCATCTTGTATACATTTTGTAAAAGCTTTTGTATGAAGGCTCAGTGCCCATAGGGTCTCAATGAGGAGGAGTTCTGTCTGTCTTAGAGGATTCTGGACTTTGGTATCCCACAGTATGTAACCTTCTTTTATGTGTTTAATACAACATTTCATTTCATCGACTTTCTTGTATCATGTTTTGGAATGCGAATGGCTCACTGGTTTGGTAAGGATTCATCCTAGTTGATGCCCATACTTAAATCAGTCAAGCGCTTTAAATATGGCTCATGCATGATATACTGTTCCATATTCATCTCAACCATCTTTCTGCTATATTAGTTGCTTTGGGAGGGTGCTTTTAAAACGCCATTGTCATGTATGGATTCTTAAATTGATAAGCCCATATATGGTTCTGTTGTGTATCTGGGTATCAGTCCAAGGTTAACTAGTATCTTCTTAATGTTTCTTTCACCGCATACACTTTCTGATATTTGATTTCTGTGGCATATTACTTGAATCGGCCCTCTTTGCAGTAAATTGTCTCTTAACTATCTGATGCTTTTATATTGGAGCTTTGCATTTTTCCTCTGCAACATTACTTTTTCTGTATCGGCTTTTTGAGGGTCTTGGTTCCATTCTAGTTTATTTAAATCAATTTCCTTGTTTTACAAGAGATAGCAGGAGAGTTTTGGATTGACACCCAGGTTATATGATACACTCCTTGCTATGATAAGATGTCCTAAGCACTGGTCTATGGAAACTCTAGGCTGTCTCTAGGAGCGACAATATCAGTCGACAACATCTTTCTGGCGCCGTTGCCGGGGACGAATTTAAGAATATTAGAATCCATGGGCCTCAACAAATCATATTCACTCTCTAATCAGGTGAGCACAGAGAGTTGAAGAGTTGCATATCTCTCACCTTGGTGACTCCACTGTTGTTTATTTGATAAATCTATTTGTAGTCTTGGCTCCTCGTAAGCCACATTTGAGGTTAGATACATCTCAGCCAAAGACCCCTTCAGTGTCTGACCCGGAAAAGATCATTCATAGAAGAGTCTGGAAAGAGAAGAAATCAATCCGTGCTGAAATCCTTGAATATTCTGTAGAAGATTATCCATTCTCTTCTTCTCAAGAAATCCAAGTAGAAAATCCCTATCCCACTGAAGAAAATCTTGAATACTACTCAGATAGTCCACCTAGGGGAAGTGCCAAAACTAAGGAGAATATTTATCCTACTCCTGAAGCTAAAGAGGTTAAAGAAGTCACAGAAGTAGCTGCTGTTAACCGTGAGCTATTCCCATCTACACCTCAGCCTGCTGTGCAGTACATTCCTATTGCTATCCATACTCCACTTCCACCTCCTCCTCTTCCCCCATTTGTACATCAGATCGTTGCACAACCTCCACCTCCTCCAATGGAAAATGTTCCAGCCTTTTTGTTGAATAAATATGCTCCCCTGGCATTACCACAAGCGTTGAATGATATGCCACAGGATTATTTGAAGCTCTTACCTATATTCAATGGAGAAAATGAGATTGATGCTCAGAAACATCTTGAGACTTTCTGCTCTTTTGCAGAAAACTTTAATGTAGAACATCTGGATGTAGTCTTAAGACTATTTGTTCAATCTCTGGATGGTGAAGCTAGAAAATGGTTCAAGACGCTGGGAAACCGTTCCATAACCACTTGGGACGAAATGGAAAATACTTTTCTTAGAAAATGGGGAGAAAAGAAGGATCATGGACAATGTCTTACTGAATTTAGTACATTAAAGAAGAAACATAATGAAGGGGTGTCAGAGTTTATTAAAATATTTAATAAGTTGTATCTAAATTTGTCTCCTGAAATGAAGCCACATCAAACTGCTGCTAAAGTTGTCTTCATAGCAGCCTTCGATTCAGATTTTGGTTTCTCTTCGAGAGAAAGAAAGCCCGCCACTCTAGATGATGCTCAGACAGACGCGCTTGATTTGGAAGCTAATTTTGTCTCCACTAGAAAATCCAAAGGGAAAGCTGAACAAGATACTAGGAGAAGGGGAAAAGAGGAAGTATCCACTTCCAATCAGGACAAAGATTTAGACAGAATGGAAGAAATAAGCAAAATAATTAAAAAGATGGTCAAGCTTGAATTGGAAGCCAAGAATTCAGCATCCAAAATTTTTCAGAATGCTCCAAATAGAGGCTACAATCCTCAATACAGGAAACCACCCCTACAGATATTGCCAAGGGATCCAAAAGAACAACAAGATCAAGTACCACATCCCTTGTACTTGGAAGGTCCAGTAGATGACTCCACTGAAGACACTGCCTATAGACTGGAGGATGCAAATCTTGCATTTTGAAATAGTGATGGAGAAGAGTATCCTTTGCAAGGGAATGATGCAGCTGAGTGTTCATGGCAAGAAGAAGAAAGGACCAATGACACATAAGAAGCAGAAGTTGATCATTGTTGCAAACAATTTGAGGACTTCATGCTAGCATAATTCAATAGAAAATATGACCTCAGATCTTCAAGGAAGAGGGCTAGAACTCATGATCAAGAAGAAGAGCCTCCTCAAAAGGAAGCACCTGCTCAAAATGAGTTAACAACGCAGAAAGTCACAGACAAAGGTAAGAGTCCTTTAAATAAACCCTCACAGTCTGATAATCAAATTCCTTCTTCCTCAAAAATAGTCAGTCCTCCTAATGCTGAAACTGTGTCAAAAGAAGTTAAACCTTCAGCTGAGAATAAAGAGTCAAAAGAAGTTGTAACAGAAAAGCCCCCTCCTGCTTTCAATCTACAAAAAGAACTTCAGAAAGTTAAAATCCCAGTCCCCTTGACTGAACTATTGAAACAACCTGCATATCAGTCTCAAATTACTTCTTTTATGCTCCCTCCTGAAGCACCAATCATTCTAGATAATCTCAACCTCCAAGAAGAAAGACCCATGGTAGTCTTTGGCCCACATGTCGAGGAGATAGATCCCTCTACTCCTCCTTTCTATGTATCTCTAGTGATTCATGACTTGCTGCTACACAATTGTAAGTTAGATTCTAGGGCTTCCCATAATCTTGTGCCCCTGTCTGTCATGGAACAACTAGGTTTACAAATCACACGTCCATATAAAGACCTATACTCGTTTGATTCCAAAAGAGTTAAATGCTTGGGGATGATTAAAGATTTAGTAGTCAATCTGGCCCAAATCCCAGCAAAAAGTGTAGTAATGGACATTGTGGTAGCGGACATCCCAGCTCTCTTTGGCATGCTGCTGTCAAGGTCCTGGGGAACAAAAATTGTTGGGTCACTCAAGATGGATTTAACCTATGCCACTATCCCAGCTTTTGGTGGCCAGGAGAGGAGGTTATACAGAGAAACCAGATTTGTCAAGATGGTTACTAAGGCTGATAGCTCTGAAAATTCTCCAGTCTATAGTAAAGAAGGAGATTTTTCATGCTTAATGCTGGAAGAAGATCTAGATTATGCTCATGAACCATCCTTTTGTCAGTTCAAGACTGAGCAGCCTTCAGAAGATTATGAAGCAGGAATATGGACGTTACATTTTGATGGAGCAAATTCAAGAGAAGGTAATGGAGCTGGGGTATTACTAATTTCTCCCACAGGTAAATGGGTCCCACTGTCTTTCAAGTTGGAATATGAAGTTACTAATAATGTGGCTGAATATGAAGCACTGTTATTGGGATTACAGACAACCAAGAACATGGGTATACAGAGCTTAAAGGTTTTGGGAGACTATGAGCTGGTGGTCAGACAGGTTAAAAATCAATGCCAAACCAAACATCCTCGGTTGAGGGCTTACAGGAATGAAGTGTGGGACATGGTGGAGAATTTCTTCTCAACATTTAATGTCCAGTTCACGCCCCAAGAACATAATAGAATGGCAGATTCTCTTGCTATGGCTGCTAGCACATTTCATCCTCCTCAGAACCCTCTCTTGAGGTATGAAATTGAGGTACGTTACAGACCATCAATCCCATATAATATTAAGCACTGGCAAGTATTTGACGATGAGGAACAAATGAAGAGATTCCTAGAAACAGTGGGGGAATTCTCCAATATGGAGATTGATGATGGTGAAGAAGAGGAAGTTGAAAACACTCCAGAAAGTAAATGGGAAGAGAAAATGGTAGATAATAGAGTGCTGCAGTTGAAAGGAAATGTCATCCCTAGAGGGCTAGTACCTCTAGAAAGATTATTTGACAAGAATGATGTTCCACTGCAGCCAAGCAAAGTGGTAGAGGAAAATCAGGTAGAAGATCTAAATCTGGGTACTGATGCTGATCCCAAAATTGTAAAATTATCCAAAAGGGTCCCAGATGAATATAAGGAGAAGTACCTGAAATTATTTAAGTCTCACAGAGATGTGTTTGCATGGTCCTATCAAGACCTAAAAACTTTTGATATTAGTATAATGCAACATAAAATTCCTTTGAGGGAAGAGGCAAAGCCTTATAAGCAGAAGCTCAGACAGATAAATCCTTTGCTGCTCCCTTCAATTGAGAAGGAAATTAAGAAGCTACTGAAGGCCAAAATAATTGTGCCATTGAGGTACTCTGAATGGGTGGCAAACTTGGTCCCTGTTCGAAAGAAGAACGAAGAAATAAGGCTGTGTGTGGATTTCAGAAATTTAAATAAAGAATCTCTAAAAGATAATTATCCACTCCCCAAGATGGACCACATTCTGCAGAAAGTGGTGGGAGCTTCTAGAATGTCAATGATGGATGGTTTCTCTGGTTATAACCAGGTGGCTGTACTTCCAGAGGATCAAAATAATACTGGATTCACTACACCATGGGGGACATTTATGTATGCCAGGATGCCTTTTGGTTTGATTAATGCAGGGGCCACTTTTCAAAGGGCCATGGACATAGCTTTTGTTGGGGAACAAGATAAATTCTTAGTGGTCTACCTTGATGATATTACAGTGTTTTGAAAGGATGATACTGAGCATATTGAGCATCTGCGTAGAACTTTTGAAAAATGCAGAAGGTATGGTCTTTCTCTCAATCCACAAAAGTATTTATTTGCATTAGAGGAAGGAAAAATTTTGGGGCACATTGTAACCAAAGAAGGGGTGAAAATATATCCTAAAAGAGTTGAGGTTATAAATGGTATCCCTCTCCCCAGAAATAAGAAAGAAGTGTAGGTGTTTTTAGGGCGCATAAATTTCTTGAGAAGATTTATTCCTAACTATGACAAGATAGTTAGGCATATAACAGATATGCTAAAGAAGGATAATGAGGTCAAATGGTCACAAGAATCGCAGGAGGCCTTTGCTAGAATCAAAGCTGCATCTGCCGAAGCCCCTGTGTTGGCTGGACCTGATTATACAAAACCATTTATGATCTTTTCATTCGCTTCACCCCATACAGTAGTTGGAGTTTTATTGCAGAAAAATGAAGATGGATATGAGCAGCCTATTGCTTTCTTCAGCCAAGTGCTTCATGATGCAGAACTAAAATATAACATACTGGAAAAGCAAGCATATGCTCTGGTAATATCCCTCAAAGCTTTTCGTATGTATATTTTGCAGTCTCATATCACCGCATTTGTGCCTACAACTGCTGTAAAAGATATCCTTATTCAGGGTGATAGTGAAGGAAAAAGGGGAAGGTGGATTGCTAAAATACATGAGTATGATCTGGACATCCGTCCTACTAAGCTAATTAAAGGACAGGGCCTTGCTAAAATTTTATCTAAATCAAACTATCAGGCTCTAGGCATAAATCTGTCTATGATAGCAAGTGGAGAGTCTGAGAGTGGGAAAGAGCAACAAGGATTGGAAGTTGCTTCTTAGAAAATACATATAAAATACCTCACCAGTCCATGGTACAAAGAAATAGTGGAATATCTCTTAACACTCAGCTGCCCACCCAGCTGTGATAAAACAAAATACAGAGCCTTAAGATTGAAATCACAGAAGTACATAGTTGCTAATGGGCAGCTATATTGAAGAGATCCTTCTGGAATCCTACTCCTATGCCTCACAGAGGATGAAGTAGAAATTATAATGTTGGAATTTCATGAGGGAATCTGTGGAGGCCCTTACAGCTAGAGGGCCACAGCTCATAAAATCCTGAAGGCTGGTTTCTACTGGCCTAAATTATTCGGAGATGTTTTTACTTGGGTCAGAGCATGTGATAAGTGTTAAAAATTTGCTGAGAAACAGAAGTTGGCAGCTCTACCCCTGATTCCTGTTCATATTAATGAACCATTTCAGCAGTGGGGAATAGACTTTATAGGCGAGATACATCCCCCATCAAGTGGACAGCATAAATGGATATTGATAGCCACAGATTACTTTACAAAATGGGTGGAAGCCATACCTGTAAGAAATGCTACTGACACTGTCATCATAAAGTTCATGGAGGAAAACATCATTTCCAGGTTTGGATGCCCTGCTAGAATAGTGACTGATAATGCACAGGCCTTCAAATCTGAAAAATTTGTGAATTTTTGTCAACAGTACAATATTGCACTTAATCATTCCATAGCCTACTATCCACAGGGGAATGGCTTGGCAGAGTCTTCCAACAAAACTCTGGTAAGGGCCTTGAAGAAAACTATAAATGAAAATCAGAAGAATTGGGATTCCCAATTGAAATTTGCTCTGTGGGCTAATAGAATAACCAGCAAGAGAAATCTCCATATGAATTGGTATATGGACGAGCAGCAGTGTTTCCTGTACAACTGGCGTTACCAGTGGCACGTTTCATGCAAGAAAGCCAGGAGGAACCTGATGATATGATCAGAAGGATAAACCAGCTAGTGGAATTAGAAGAAACACGGAACCAAGTGAATCAGAGATTAACAGAATATCAGGAGAAAATGAAACGAATATTTGATCAGCATGCAAAAGACAGGAAATTGCAGATTGGAGATCTGGTGCTCAGATGGGATATCCGAAGGGCTGAAAAAGGAAAACATGGTAAATTCGATTCACTTTGGTTTGGCCCCTTCAAAATTGTGGAACAGGGAGGTAATAATACTTTCAAGCTGGAGAATTTTCAGGGTGACTTGCTTGACGCCCCTGTAAATGGCCAATTTCTCAAGCCCTACTTCCAATTCTAATTCAGGCTGAGGCCACCTGGTGTATTATATTGTATAGTAGTTTCCTTTTCGTTTTTGACTGAATAAGGTGTGTGCTGACGAGTTATGGAGTAAAATGCAGAGGGACTGAGTAGAAGAATCATCCAAAAAGGTATCTGAAGGTCCACGTAGTTCTCAACACGTCCATGGATAAACGTGTCGTCCCCAGATGGAGCCGATGTTGACCATATCAGCCCCTCCATTCAAATTTTTACTAGCAGTCCCATTTGAATCTGTTTAAAACCTCTTTTGAAGCCAAAGACCTCCATATCCTACCTGTCGTTACCATTCCCACCCCCTGAAATGCATTTAAAAGGGCCGCAGATTCATTTTCGAAAATATATGAGCCCCGGTCCCTTTAGCCCTAGCCGCCTATAGCTAAGTCATTCACGTGACCTGTGCGCAAAACCCTGTGCCAAATCAAAAAGTGTTTATCATATAAGGCTATCGGGCTTGCTCATAGCCGTCCGATCAAACAAAAATCGGCGGTCCACGTCCTGCTTATCCTAGTGGCCCTACGCGTTTTCCCATTGCAAAAACCAGCCTGTTTTCATCGCACTGCCTATCCAAGACAGGCAGTATTCTTCCAAATGTAGCGATTCCATTCAGTGCACTCCGCATGTCCATGCGTACGACTGCAATACCACTCCCCATCGCGCATTATCATCCAGATGAAGTCATGTAGTGATATCCATGTCATCCATTCGATTTGCAAGCCATCCTCCGACGGTCGCCATGCAGCGAAGTTGCGCGTGTGTTAAGCCGAGTGTATAATGTCCCGGGCCCGCCATTCCATCGCTCTTCAATGCATTTTTAACTGTTGAGCTTGTTTTGAGATCGTAAGGCCCATATCGTTGGCGCACCCCATTGTTAATCCCATACCCCTCCACGTCATCACCCCCGCATATTTGTCATATTCCATCCACCATTTTGCATTTCATTCAATTTTAAACGTTTCACGTTATAAGCCTCCACCTGGCTTGTCCACCGCCATTCCACTGTGTCTTCACCACCACCCCGCGTATTGCCGCCATGTTATCACGTCACCCTGTCACACGGCCACCTCCATTACATTTCCATCCCCGTGCTTAGTTTTCTTTAACACCTTTGTGGGTTTTGCAGGTTTCAGCGAAAAGAAATTACCATAAGTAACAACCTCCATTGCAAAACTCAAGGACGTGTCAAAAGACCGGTTATCAGATTCGTAATTCATGAGAAAAATCTTGGGCAGTTGCTGATGACACGACATCCATTAAAGAAGTAGGGTAGAAAATCTGTCGAACCCTCCAGAGTAATCCAGAGGGCATATTTTTGCAGATAGTGATTTTAATGCTGTGACAAGAAAAATCAGTGGAGGATCCAGGTTTTCATTATTCAACCTTGAAGAATTTAAATTTCAATTCAGGTATTTAAAGGTAGAGGGTACAATGTACAGAAAGCAATGCTCTCAAGGTGTTATTTCAACCGAGTTCTCTTCAGGAAAGTACATAATGTTCGTGAAGATTTACCCCTATGCCGTGTTCCTGAAGAGATTTTCTCCCCAGTGCATTTATTTTTGAACATAGGTCACAAAGTATAGATAATATTATCTAGTCATTCAATAGTATGGGCGCGAACGTTTCCGCCACTTTGTTTTAAATTAGATCATTAAATGTCTATCACCTACCTCTTTGGCTAGGTTTTTGTTTTCTCCTATAAATCTCTAGGAGAACGAATTAGTGAGGGTTCCAGATTTTTATCAGAAAGCGGTGCTGCAAAAGGCATCTTGTATACATTTTGTAAAAGCTTTTGTATGAAGGCTCAGTGCCCATAGGGTCTCAGTGAGGAGGAGTTTTGTCTGTCTTAGAGGATTCTGGACTTTGGTATCCCACAGTATGTAACTTTCTTTTATGTGTTTAATACAACATTTCATTTCATCCACTTTCTTGTATCATGTTTTGGAATGCGAGTGGCTCACTGGTTTGGTAAGGATTCATCCTAGTTGATTCCCATACTTAAATCAGTCAAGCGCTTTAAATATGGCTCATGCATGATATACTGTTCCATATTCATCTCAACCATCATTCTGCTATATTAGTTGCTTTGGGAGGGTGCTTTTAAAACACCATTGTCATGTATGGATTCTTAAATTGATAAGCCCATATATGGTTCTGTTGTGTATCTGGGTATCAGTCCAAGGTTAACTAGTATCTTCTTAATGTTTCTTTCACCACATACAATTTCTGATATTTGATTTCTGTGGCATATTACTTGAATCAGACCTCTTTGCAGTAAATTGTCTCTTAACTGTCTGATGCTTTTATATTGGAGCTTTGCATTTTGCCTCTGCAACATTACTTTTCCTGTATCGGCTTTCTGAGGGTCTTGGTTCATTTCTAGTTTATTTAAATCAATTTCCTTGTTTTATAAGAGATAGCAGGAGAGTTTTGGATTGACACCGAGGTTATATGATACACTCCTTGCTATGATAAGATGTCATAGGCACTGGTCTATGGCAACTCTAGGCTGTCTCTAGGAGCGACAATATCAGTCGACAACACCACCCATTTGGTATTTTGCAGGATTTATCCATAGGGGTTGAAGGGAAAATTGTAAATCTAGATGTGGAAGTGGTTGATGCCCCTCTTGATTACAATATTCTTTTGGGTCGTAGTTGGTGTTACGCTATGACTGCTATTGTTTCTTCGGTCTTCTGACTCATAAAATTTCCATATCAAGGAAGGATCGTTACAATAGATCAGTTAACTTATTTTTCTTCTGACCCAACCTCTACAGAAACAATCCAGAATGTTGGTAAAATGACTATCCCTTATAAGGATGTTGGAGTAGGTTTGATTAAAGATTCTGGTTTGCTAGGAAATTTTTCCATTCCTCCTCCTAACGTATCGCCTTCTGTTGCAACTATTCATATGATTTCGTCAGACTCTGTTATGTGTGATGATCCTTGGATCGTACCTTCCGAATCCGAGTTAGATTCAATTGATGGCATGATGCCTTTGAGTCCATTTGAACTTGCATATCAGGCTGTACAGTCATTTTTCGACCCCTCTTCAACCGAAATTGATCCAATGAATGGGATCCATGAGGAATCACTTTCTATATCTAGTTCAGCCACAACGGCATTTCCTGATCTTGTTCATACTGATGAGCAGATTCGTGAGTTCTTGTCTGTTGAAAATGTACCATGGGAAGATCTACATCACCGATCTTCATTTTTACCCGAACTAGATCATTTTGAAGATGATTTCGCTTCAATTTTTACTGCTGAATATGTCAAGGAATCACAGAATCCATTGAAAAATCCCGATTCTTAGTTAAATTTGGAAAATATTTCTCAAACGATTCTAATTGACATTTCAGTAAAACCTGGAATAATTGAAAACATTCATATAGGTGCTTCATGTACTGAAGATGAGATTCAAACTTATAAAGCCCTATTTCAAGAATTCCGTGATGTGTTTGCCTGGTCCTATGAAGAAATGCCAGGAATTGATCCGTCAATTGTCGTACATGAAATCAAGACTTACCCGGATGCCAAACCTGTCCGTCAACTTCTACGTCAGATACATTCTAGGAAAGCTGCTGCTATCAAAGCAGAGGTTGAAAAATTACTTCGTGCAGGGTTTATTTATCCAATTCCCTTAACGGATTGGGTATCTAATATTGTTCCTGTGACTAAAAAACAAGGAACGATACGAGTATGTATCGATTATAGGGATATCAATCGAGCTTGTCCTAAAGACAATTATCCAACTCCCTATATCGATCAAACAATCGATGATTGTGCCAGCAGTGAAATGTTTTCCTTTATGGACGAATTTTCAGGATATAATCAAATAAACATACTTCCTGCTGATCAGCCAAAAACAACCTTTATTTGTCCATGGGGGACATTTGCTTATTGCAAAATACCTTTTGGATTGAAGATTGTTGGAGCAACTTTTCAAAGGGCAATGTCTTATGCGTTTCATGACATTAAGCACATTGTGCAACCGTATCTCGATGATTTATGTGCTCATTCATCATGCAGGGCTGACCATCTTACACATTTACGAGCTATTTTTATGAGATGTCGGCATTATCGAACTCGGCTGAATCCACACAAATGTGTTTTTTTGTCGAGTCGGGTTGTTTAATAGGATTTGTTGTCTCGAAAGCAGGCATTCGCGTCGATCTGTCGAAGGTTGCAGCTATTGTCAATTTGCCTCCTCCTTCGAATTTACGCCAACTCCAAAGTTTGCAAGGGAAAGCAAACTTTTTACGTAGATTTATTCCTAATTACGCCGAGCTTACGAAAGGTTTTACCCGGTTGCTGAAACAGAACATTCCATTCTTTTGGGATGAGATCGCTGATCGGTCTTTTGATGCACTTAAACACGCGTTGACCCATGCACCGTTATTGCATCCTCCCAACTACAACCAGGATTACGTTTTGTACCTTGCTGCTTCTCATTCCACTATTGGAATGGTTTTAGTTCAGGAAGATGAATCTAACGCTGAACATGTGATTTACTATCTTAGTCGGAATTTGCATTCGACCGAGATTAAATATACACATGTGGAGAAATTGGCCTTGGCAACTGTTCAATCTGTCCAACAATTTAGACATTACATATTGTTACGCAAAACTACGGTAATTTCTGATTGCAACCCTATGATGTACATTTTGACCAAACAGTTGCTAGGAGGAAAATATTCCAAATGGATAGTCATCCTACAGGAATTCGACTTGGAATTTGAAAAATCCAAGGCGAAGAAAGCTTTGGTCTTTGCAGAACTAATGTGTAGTTTCCCCTCTACTGATACTGAAACTATGGCAGAAGAGCCCATTGCAGACGAATCTCTGTTTCTTATCAGTACTCTTGATCCATGGTATGGAGATATTATTGTTTATCTCCAAACCCAATCTTTTCGGCCTGAAATCTCGCGATCTCAGCAATGGAAGATACGCTTCCAATCCCAACAGTAAAATATTATTGGTGATACACTTTATCATCGTGGAGCGGATTATGTTTTCCGACGCTGTCTTATTCATGAAGAAGCTGAAAAGGTTTTAAATGAATGCCATTCTGGAGCATGTGGCGGTCATATGTTTGGGTATGCCACAGCCCAAAAGATATTGCGCGCTGGTTATTTCTGGCCGTCGTTATTCAAAGATTGTATTTATGCAGTCCGGAAATGCCACAATTGTCAACTTTTTTATCGTAAGATGCGCGCGCCACCCGCTCCTCTTCATCCCATAATTGCTGTTGGTCCTTTCCCAAAATGGGGTATCAATTTTATTACATGTAACCCTCACTCGGCTGGGGGGCATGCATATATTATCTTAGCAGTAGATTATTTTACTAAGTGGGCCGAGGCGATGCCTACATTTTCGGCTGACAGCAAGACTGCTGCAAATTTCATATTTAATCACATAATTGCTAGGTTCAGTGTTCCTCAAGCCATTATTACTGATCATGGAAGCCATTTTCGGAATGTCATGATGACTGAACTGACAGAATAGCCTGGCCTGCGCCATGATAGTTCCACTCCGTATTATCCGCAAGCCAATGGTCTGGTTGAAGCCATAAATAAAGTTTTAGTCACCATGATTAGATGAATTATTGGTATTCACAAAACGAATTGGCATTCCATGTTATTTTCAGCACTTTGGGCATATCGAACCTCAGTCAAAACATCGACTGTTTTCACTCCTTTTCAACTCGTTTACGGTTTGGAAGCTGTGTTATCGATTGAATGCGAAATTCCATCTTTGAAATTAGCCATAGAGTTACTCCCAGCTACGTCTGAAGAGGAGAAACGTTTTTTATACTTAGCTCAGTTGGATGAGAATCGGAGAAACATTGCAATAGCAAACGAGGCTCATGCCAAAATAATAAAAGCTCAGTATGATAGAAGTGTTACCCCTCGGAATTTTTCAGAAGGAGACCTAGTCTTAGTTTATGATCAAGCCAACGATAAGCTAGGAGCTGGGAAATTCGTGCCCATGTGGCATGGTCCTTTCATTATTAAGCGAAAGCTGGCAAAAGGAGCCTATGAGCTGATAGATTTTGATGGTATCCCTTTAGATAAACCCAGAAATGGGCTATATCTGAAGCGATATTATGCTTAAAATTGGTGTGGAGATTTTTTGTTTTAGGTTAGATTTCTTTACTGCTGGTGTGTCTTAGATTAGAAAATCATGCCTAGTATAGAAGTGTGTTTTTATCACTATTCCTGCTTATCTAAGTTTTACTCTTGATATTGCAGATGTTGACGTCTCTTCAAACCTACATTGGTTTTGCTGATGGTGCTTGTCGTAGTACACAGAACATTTCTTCCGCAGCTTGGGTTATTTATTCACCCTCTGACGAGTTAGTTTCCATGCATGGGGTAAGCCTTGGTCAAACAATGAATAACATTGCTGAGTATAGTGCAGTAATTGAGTTATTGTCTGAGTCCATATCATTTGGGATTTAGAGTTTGATTGTCAGGTTGGATTCTGAACTTGTTGTATTACAGCTTAACAGGGTTTATGCCATTAGAAATCCAGTGTTATTACGGTTATTTTTAAGAGTTCGTCTCTTGGAGCGCGAATTTGATTATATTGAATATCAACATATTCCAAGACATTTAAATACATTAGCAGACGCAGTTGCTTCTAGTATGATAAATCGACATTTGCAATAATCAAAACAGTAAAAAAAACAACATCCATAATATGTACGCAGATAGCCGGTAAATAGTGATATATATCATAGTATAAAAGTGTTTTCAAAAAATATACATCGTCTTCAATCATAGGTTGGAAACACCTTATGATCGGCAAATATTAACACAAAAAGTCAAAAATATGAGTTTACAACACGATCATCCCATCACTGATGGTGATCACGATAAGAAACCACTGCCCGAGCCACCCTACACAGGAACCTCCTAAAAGGTCCTGGAACACCAATCACGTATCTCTGCAATCTGAGTGGAATCTCATCTATATCTGTCTCCGGAATGTCTAGAGTCAGACGCTCTAGATGATGCTCTAAATCAGACAAAATTTCCACTGATTGGCCTACTGGGGCTGGCGCGGCTGCAACTGGTTGCCTTCTATCATAAGGCTGGAGATGGGCTGGTCGCCGTGGACCCACATCTGCATTCATAAAAACTTTTTGGTTATTATTTTGACAAGACGATCAAAAAATAAAAAATTAGAAATTAGAAATGTTGAAAATGATTTTACCTGAGTCATCCCACTGTTCCCCAGCTGGGAGAGTCATCTCCCGATCGCCGCGGAAATCTATCCCGACATACGGAAAGTCCTCAATGACAAAGAGTTGGCGATCCAGCCAACGAAAATATGAAGGAGGAAATCGAACAATCTCAGTGCCCTCAATACCGTGACGAGCCATCAATGCAACCCAACGAACCATTCTAGGTTCTTGGAGTCGACCAGCATCAACAGGAATACTTTGCGGAGCTAGCATGGGTACCCGCTCTAGAGAAAAAGTGACCACGATGGATCCATATCCAAAGTTATTTAGTTTTCCATTTTCGCTCTAGTCAGTTGGCCTTTTATATTAGCCAACACAGCTTCGCACCAGTTGAAAATGGTGCCTTTGAAACAGTCAACAGCAATGCGCATCTATGAACTGGTAGCCACATGTAGTGCGACACTCCCACACAGTTTGGTAACAATAAACGCAATCACTTTCAGCTCGGGACAGATGATAGTTTTTATATCAATCCGTTTGTCTCTGGGGTCTGCTTCATCATTGCAGAATTCTTGTCGAAGACTAGCGACAGTCTGGCCACCTGGCCTAGTCCCAAACAAAGAAAGTTGTTCACCCCTCTTGGACAAAAAAATCAGAAAATAAATGTCCTCCAGCTCGATTTCGAGCCGGTGGCCGCCAATAATGAAACACTGGTCCCGCACATTCCACCTGTTTACCAGCCATGTCAGGAGGTCTACCTGTGCCCTCATGCCTTGGATGGCCTAGAACTTATACAAACCGCATGCTCTTAATGCTTTCATTGTGGGAAAATGGAGCATTGCGGCTTCATACACTTCCTCATGTTCACGTTCTCTCCAAATCAACATCTTGTTAATCCTACAATGCATAAAAAGATAGATTAGAACAATCTAATTTGAAAATTTTTGGGCGGGAAATGAAAATTTTGATTTTGAAATTCAATCACGTGGGGACCGCACTTTTCCTTCATGTACAATGCGTAGGAACGCACGCGTTCTGTAGAAGAAGTGCGGACCCACGACCTTTTTCTACATAGAAAAAGGTCGGGGCCCGCAGGTCCCGTGTGTTGTGCCTGCGGACCTCCGCGGACGATTTCTTAAACATATTTTTCCTTTAAAAAACAAAATCTAAAGCCTAAAAAGAATTGTAAACGGATGAAATGCAAGATTAAGAGGTCGTGGATTACCTGGGACTGACGATTCTTGATTTCGCCAGACGGATTTTCCAGAATCGTCACAGGAACTTTCTTACCCAAAAGCTTCTACTTTTCACTTTGAACTTGAATGGTAAAAATGAAGATGAAAAAGTCCTTTTTATAAGTTTTTTCGAATAGATGAATTTTTAATTTATTTATTTTTCACTTTAAAAAGGATATTTTTGCAGCATTTTTACTCATCTTAAACAGGTATGTGTAATGTTTCAAGTTTTTGTGCAGAAATTGGATTTTTCAGGAGAATTGGTCATTTTTTCAACAAAGAGCATACTTTTATCACTTTTTCAGACTCTTTCAAAATTCACAAAAAAGTGAAACATTGGAGTTCTCTTTTAAGCCCTTTTCAGACTCTCTAAATATGAAAAGATTGTCGAGCATTTGATTATTCGAACTCGTTAAAGTAAATGAATAATCATCCTTTCAGTATAAGTTTACCCCTTTTACGGATTGAAATGGACTATTTACGAAAAAGGTATACGTTGACTAAATACGGTCAATAGAGTTCTCTCCTGCATTATTTTATCCTTTTTTGGGCCTGAGAGACTAAATTTACGAAAAAGTACACCCATGGAGTTTTCTCAAGTTTCTCTTCAAACTCCCTAAAAATGAAAAACACCGAGTTTCTCCTATATTGGACTCGTTAAAATTTAACAGTAAAGGACCTGTTCAATTTCAAACAGGAACGGACCACTCCTTCTTAGGGTTCGAATCTTAAACTAAGTTGGACTCATTCGAAGGATGAACTTATAAACAAGCAAATGTTATCCTCCTCAATCTTGTCAAAAATAAAGAGGTACTTGCCAGAAATGGTGGGGGAAAAGAGAGGAAAATGGGCGTGTTTGTTGTATTTTGATTCTTCGAAAGTCTAGTCAACCACTCTTGAACACGACACTTTCATTCACCTGGGTTGGGAAATCCTTTGCCTAACAGTTAATCAAACCTCATTGAAAGTTTTCATCCGATTTCTGGGTATTAGCTTTGGGTCAATTGTCACCAAGCCATCTATAGTGTCGTTATGTGTTCAAGAGGACAGTTCAAATAAACCATTCATCTGTAAAATATCTGTCATCCATCTTGACCATCCATGAGTTAGTCCTTGCTAACATATTTTCAAAACTTGATCTATGATTTCGTGTTGTGGGCTTACCTATGACGGATCGATTTCTATCAACGACAACTCATTATCTAGAAAGTTGATCTAGAAATCGTCAGTACCTTGAAATATGCATGCCTTAATGGCAGGTTTCTCGCTTTCGATGACAGGTTACATCATCAACCTTTGATCGAATGATTCCGTGATATGTTCGACTTCAGCTCATTCATTCACATTTCATGGATTGTACTGGGTACTTTGAGAGCCATTGACATTACTGGTGGTTACTCTCACACTTGTTAATAGTTTACATCATTGACTGGTAATCAAGTGGTTTCTACCATGTTCGACTTCGACACATTCATTCACATGGATAGAATCGTACTAGTTCGAGATGCAGAAATCAAGACCCTGGAAATAGTTTCTACCATCCAGGCTGCAAGGAATTTTGTTATCATTTATACAGTGGACTATTTATAAACATATGGCTGCATCCATACTGTGTTCACACATGTCTATACTGTGATATACTCAAAATCATTCCTGTATCATAACAAGTTGAATCAGTTTCTAGTTAGTTTTAATCTGAGTATGGGAATGCCTACCTCAGTGATGATATGTATATATATTTTGTATTGAATGTTTTTACAGGTACCGACTGGGGTGTCCACAGGATGATCCTTGAAATGATAAAGTACTGCACTCTTCATATATGACAGACTTCAGTTTCATCTATTCCAGACTTTGCACTTTAGGGGGCAATCTGTTACACAAAAAATTGTCATCCTGACATTCTGCTATGTGTATGAGCTCATTATTACTCATACTTTCCCCTTTTGCAAGTCTAACATATTAGTTCCTCATGTGAAGCCTTGAAAATCAGAAAAAGTTCCTAAAAGTATCCTAAACTTTGGTATCGCACTTTCTGGCTATCTTTCCTGTGGTCCCGCACCCAATGTTTAGCTTTCCTGCGGACTTGAACGCACTTTATCTTTGTTATAGGTGCAGACCCCTGTAAGATTAAAAAGGTGCAAGTAAATCCCAAAAAGCTCAATAAAAGTAAATTCTGGAAGCTTCTAGAATGGATTTTGCAGTGGTAGAACCGCTCTTGTGAGGTGCATGTATCCCTTACCTTATGGAGCTAACCCCTTGATGTGAGGAACTTATCCCTTTGAAGGAGGATTCTATCCCTTCATACTTGGAACAAAAAACCTCTTATTTTCCACTATAAAAAGAGGCATTGGGTAGCTTCAAGGGGAGTTCAAGCTTTAGAATATTTTGAAGTTAAGTGCTGTTGAGATTCAGACTCAATTGATTAAGAATTTTGTGAGGAGAGATTACATACCTCTATTCGTCTTGATTGGAGGAGTGCAGAGCTTATCAAAGTAAAAGAGACTCCTGCTTTGGACCCCGGAAAGTCCTGTGCAACATCAAGGCTCAGGTTGTAAGGATTTTCTTCTTTTGAAATTAATACAAATATACTCATTTTTCTCAATAAGCTTTCAATCAATGGTTTATTTCATAGATTCCTTGATCACTATGATAAGCATGGTTTATGATGATTTCTATACAGGTGCTATGTAATACTTTGCTTGTTTGTGATTGCAGGTTTACGAGGAAAACTCCTTCAAGCGCACGAGGGATAACAACGACTTCAAACAAGCGCTGGACAAATGGTAAGTCCTTTACACCGCTATAAAGCTTTTTATAAACCTTACATGCTTAGAGAAAGATTAGTATGTTTGGCTGTTTGTTGCTAGATACTTTTAGTACTAGGGAGATCGGTCTTGTCCGCAAGACGGATTAATCCACACAACAGCTTGATCACAAAAATATGCTCTATTTCATGTTGTAAA
>JAXQQM020071527.1:0-85751 GCA_034641835.2 Pinus albicaulis
TGGCATATTAAACTTCTTCCTAGAACCTTAAACATTCGTTGGTGGAATGTTAGGTCCCTATATCACTAGTATAGCCCCTTATTATTGTTAGTTTAAACCCCTTATTGTTATTATTGTACCCTTGTAACCCCCATTTTGTTATTATTGTGCCCTTAAATTATTATTGTTAGGTCGGCTAGGATTACATTATGGCCCCATGGAATCCTATATATAGAAAGGAGGTTTTGTGAATTGTATCATCCAAGAATTGTGCATTTATGTAATGTATTGGAGGTTGCCCCCTCGAAGTGGCTTATTTATAAGGCGTTTATATCTCTTTTCTTCTACTTTTGAAGCTGGTTACACAACATTTGGTATCATAGCTTTGGGATTCTAGGGTTTCGCTGCTCCAAACAGGTCATCGTGGCATTTTCGCTATAAATTTTTTTCTACGAAGCTTCAGAAGCTTAAATTTTTAGGGTGCGAAGCTGAAATCTTGAGGAAGGTTTTCTAAAAATTTCAGATCTTGGTTCGCAATATTTGAGGAGATATCATCTGTGGAAGTTAGGTATTGTTTCAGGCTCATAAACAGGTCATCGTGGCATTTGCGCTATAAATTTTTTTTTACGAAGGGTCAGAGTCTGAAATTCATATGGTGTGAAGCTGAAATCCTGAGGAAATTCGTCAAAAAATTTCAGAACTTGGTTCGCAATATTTTTGGAGATATGATTTGTGGAAGGTAGTGCTTTTTCAGGCTCCTGAATTTCATCTCAAAGAGGTGATCGTGGGAAAAGTTCAATAACTCTCTCTCTGAAGATTGGATTGGAGTGCCGTCAAAATTGGTCACAAGTACACAGCCTGTAGTTTCTTCGCTATCAATTTCAGAGAAAAAGGACAAAACATTGACACGTGGCAAGTCCTACAAGTTTGCTCTACTGAACTAGTCCAGAATTAGGTCATTGTGGGAGATTGGACACAACTTTGTCTTGGAGAATCAAAATCAAGTCAGACCTGTGGCATTTGAAAGAAGCTTCAGAGGGCTACTACAGGGCTGAATTTCAGATATCGAAGATTTTCAAGCACAGAGATAATACAATTTCAATATCGAGCTCCTCAAAGCATAAGTCTTGTTTGAAGAATCAAGTTGAATTGATTGCAAGGGCCTATTGTAGAATAGATATCAATATTGGAGTCTGAAATGGCCCCTAAAAAGAATTCAACACCCATTAAGCCTTTAGAAGGCTCTACTATTACTCATGAAGATGAAGAATGGCAACATGACATGTCAAAATTACAAGAGCAAATGCAACAAATTTCGCTCTCGTAAAGAACAACAAAAAATGAAATGGAAGTTTTGAAGAAAGGCATGGAAGTGAAGATGGACGGTTTGAAGAAAGGCATGGAAGTGAATATGGACGGTTTGAAGAAAGGCGTGGAAACTAAGATGAATGGTTTGGAAGCTAAGATGGATGGCATGGAAGTCGGCATGGAAGCTAGGATGGATGACATGAAGAATGATCTAAAAGCATACATGGAAGGCTTGATGACAAGCTTAAAACCAGAAATGATTCCTAATGGCGGAAATATAGGAGAAGAACCTCCTGATGAGAACAAAATAAATGTTAATCATGATTCCATAGACTCGAATGTTGGCGGAAAGAACCACCATATTCCAAAAATGGATATGAGGAAGTTTGATGGAAAGGATCCTGTAACATGGATACTACAGATGGAGCAATATTTTGATCTCCATAACGTGCAAAACACACAAAGGTACGCATTGCAACTTTACATTTAGAACAAAATACATTTGTATGGTATCGATGGCTTTGCTCCCGTAAAAAAATTGTCACTTGGTCAATTTTTACGGAGGAAATGATAGCACATTATGAGGATACAAAGAGCAACACCTTCTTTAGCCAATTGATAAATCTCAAACAAAAGGGACTAGTGGGGCAGCAATTGAGGACTTCCAAAAATTGAATATAAGGGTAACTGATATTCCAGAGGAACACGGGATTGATCTCTTCATAGGCACTTTAAAGGATAACATCCAACATGAAGTTCGCGTTTTGGAACCTGATTCATTGGAGAAGGCATTCAGGTTGGCAAGAAAAGTTGAATGTAAAATTATGGCGACAAGGAAGCCTACCACTCAATTCTATAAAGGAAGTGTTGCTACGCCTAGATTTCCACAACCTACAAGGTTGACACCACAACAATTGGAAGAAAAAAGAGCAAAAGGGCTTTGCTACAGTTGTGATAGAAAATACACTAAAGGTCATAAGTGTGCTGAGAAGAAATTATTTTACATAGATTGTGAAGAAGAAGAAGAAAATGAACGAGAAGAGGATATACACCAGGAACCACCCCTAGAAGAGGAAGAAATGAATCCGACCATATCGTGTAATGCCCTGGCAGGAATTACCACTCCTCAAACTCTCAAGATAGAAGGACATATAAAGAAGAAAAGGGTAATAGTGTTGATTGATTCAGGTAGCACCCATAATTTTATTCATTATAAGGTAGCCAAGGAATTAAATTGTTTCCTATACCCGGCACCAGAATGTCAAGTGATGGTTGCAAATGGAGGAACTATAAATTGCTCTGGAAAATGCCATAATATCAAGCTAACCATGGGGGAATATGTATTGACTAGTCCAATGCTTTCCATTCCTATGGGAAGTGCTGATGTTGTACTAGGAGTACAATGGTTACAATCTTTGGGGACGGTAGCTTTTAATTTTCAAGAACTTTTCTTGAAATTTTTTTCAGAAGGAAAGGAAGTTGAATTACGGGGTATTGCGGGGAAGCCAGGAAGGATAATAAGCTCTAATGTCATGGCAAAGCTTCTAAAGAAAGAACAGCGAGGCGTAATTGCACAATTATGCTCACTAGAAGTTCCAACATCAAAATCATCTATTTCTGCAGATCTCCAACAAGTCTTGGACAATCATTCCAAGGTGTTTGAAACTCCCAAAGGACTCCCACCTATTCATGATCATGATCATGCTATTCATTTGATTCCGGGAAGTGTTCCTCCAAACATCGGGCCTTATAGATATCCTTACTTCCAAAAGAGTGAAATTTAACATATGATTGCAGAAATGTTAGAGGCGGGTATAATTCAACCTAGTCAAAGTTCTTTCTCTACTCCTGTAGTATTGGTACACAAGAAGGATGGATCATGGCGGATGTGTCCGGATTATAGGGAGCTCAATAAGCTCACCATTAAAGATAAATTTCCCATTCCTGTGATTGATGAATTATTGGATGAATTACATGGAGCAATTTATTTTACCAAGTTGGATCTTCGTTCAGGATATCATCAAATTAGAATGAAGACTGAAGATATTCCAAAAACGGCATTTCGAACTCATGAGGGTCATTATGAATTTTTGGTCATGCCTTTTGGCCTTACCAATGCACCTTCTACATTTCAAGGGTTGGTGAATTCCATTTTCAAACCCTTCCTTAGAAAATTTGTGCTAGTATTTTTTGATGATATACTAATCTACAACAGGTCTTGGAAGGATCATGTTGAACATGTTGACGGGGTGCTCAAACTATTGCAGGAGAAACAATTATATGCAAAAAAATCCAAATGTTTCTTTGGAGTACAAGAGGTGGAATATCTGGGTCATATTGTATCTCACGAGGGGGTTAAAGTGGACCCTAACAAAATTAAAGCCATTAAGGAATGGAAAGTTCCCACAACCATAAAGCAGTTGCGAGGATTTCTCGGGTTAACAGGGTAGTATCGCAAGTTTGTTAAGAATTATGGGAGAATAGCAGCACCTCTAACAACATTATTGAAGAAAGATGCATTTTCATGGACTCCTGAAGCAACTAAGGCCTTTGAACGTCTTAAAGAGGCAATGTGCCTAGCACCGGTCTTAGCTACACCGGACTTCACAAAAACCTTTATTGTGGAATGTGATGCCTCAGGAAATGGAATTGGTGCAGTTTTAATGCAGGAAGGAAGACCCAGTGCTTTTGAAAGTCGTCCAATCAAAGGAAAGTATTTACAGAAACCTATTTATGAGAAGGAAATGTTAGCAATACTGCATGCACTAAAGAAATGGCGAACTTACCTAATGGGAAGACACTTCAAGGTAAAAACTGATCATGATAGTCTTAAACACTTTTTTGGAACAAAGACTATCTTCAGAAGAGCAGCAAAAATGGGTCACAAAGATGTTGGGTTATGACTTTGAAATAATCTACAAAAAAGGAAAGCTTAATGTTGTTGCGGATGCACTCTCAAGAAAGAATGAAGAGGTGGAAGCATTGCTTTGTGCCATTTCTATTATCCAACCAGATTGGATAACTGAAGCAAGAGATGAATGGAAGAAGGACAAAGATGTATGGACACTCATTCAAAAGTTGCGGCAAGATCCTAGTACATCTGATACATTTAGTTGGAAAAATGATTCCTTATGGTACAAATATCGCTTATATCTTTGTAAGAATTCCCAACTAAAACAAAAGATTCTTCTGGAATTGCACACTTCTCCTTTAGGAGGACACTCGGGATTTTTTAAAAATTACCACGGGGTGAAGAAAGAATTTTTTTGGGATGGCCTTAAATCTGATATTCAAAAGTTTGTAACGGAATGTTTGGTTTGCCAGCAGAATAAAGTTGAGACAATTAAGACCCCGGGACTTCTACAACCTTTATCCATTCCAAGTCAACATTGGGAGGAGATTTCAATGGATTTTATCATAGGTTTACCTAAGTTCGAAGGAAAGAGTGTCATCATGGTGGTAGTTGATAGACTTACCAAGTATGCACACTTTTGTGCATTATCTCATCCATTTAAAGCAAGTAAAGTTGCTACTACATTTATGGATAGAATTCAAAAGCTACATGGAAGCCCAAGGGTTATTGTGAGCGACAGAGATCCCATTTTTACTGGAAATTTTTGGACGGAGTTATTTTCTTGTTTGGGTACTCAATTAACTCATAGCTCATCTTATCATCCTCGATCTGATGGTCAAACTGAGATCGTAAATAAATGTTTGAAAGGATATCTTCGTTGTTTTGTATCTGATAAACAAACACAATGGGTCAAGTGGTTACCTCTTGCTGAATGGTGGTATAACACTTCCTTCCATACTGCAGCAAAAAATGACCCCATTTATGGCACTTTATGGATATCATCCACCATCCATCACATCATCTTTAAGGGAAAATTCGAAGGTTCAAGCAGTGGAAGATCACATCGAGCATCGGCAAGAAGTTCTCCAACTCTTAAAGGATAACCTGAATTTGGCACAAAATCGAATGAAACAACAGGCAGATCAACATCGCAGCGAGAAAAGTTTTGATGTAGGAGATTGGGTATTTTTACGGCTACAACCATACAAACAAATGTCCCTCAAGCAAGCTAAGAAGGATAATAAATTATCACCAAAGTACTATGGTCCTTACAAGGTGTTGCAAAAGATTGGTACTATGGCATACAAATTGGAGCTTCCTGCTTCTTCGCGAGTACATCTAGTTTTCCATGTTTCATGCTTAAAGAAGGTTATAGGTGAAAATCTTCCAGTTCAAACAGTATTTCCAGAACTTGATGAGGAAGGGAAAATCATATTGGAACCTGAAGCAGTCATGGAAACAAGAACTCGACAACTACAGAACCGATCAATTTCAGAGTATCTCATCAAGTGGAAGAACTTACCCACTGAAGATTCTACATGGGAGGATGAGAATTTTATACAGAAGCACCCGGAGCTACTCAAGCGTTGAGGACAACACTTTTTTGAAGGAGAGGGGCATGTTAGGTCCCTATATAACTAGTATAGTCCCTTATTATTGTTAGTGTAACCCCCTTATTGTTATTATTGTACCCTTGTAACCCCCATTTTGTTATTATTGTGCCCTTAAATTATTATTGTTAGGTCGGCTAGGATTACATTGTGGCCCACTAGGATTACATTATGGCTCCATGGACTCCTATATATAGAAAGGAGGTTTTGTAAATTGTATCATCCAAGAATTGTGCATTTATGTAATGTATTGGAGGTTGCCCCCTCGAAGTGGCTTATTTATAAGGCGTTTATATCTCTTTTCTTCTACTTTTGAAGCTGGTTACACAACATGGAACTTGAGGATTTGCAGCTACCTGTAAATATGAAGTAATTATTACAAATTAAGAACATGAAATTCCATTTTTTCTTTGGAATCAAATTTATTGATGAAATTACTTGATTGTCACTCCTCCCCTTGCTGGACTTTATGCATGGAATGATGATTTGATGACCTTGGAACCCTAAAAACCTAATGGAGACTCTAGATTGAATGAAACCATAATAAATATGACTATAATGATGATGACAACTTTTTAATGATTATACACTCAGCTGAGAGGTGAAATGAGCCAGCAATTAGTAAAAATTTGGAAGGAGTAAAAATAGACCTAGATCTACATCTAGTGACCAAATTTTTGCATGATTACCTAATGAAATGACAAAAAATTGACTTAAAAGGACCCTATTAGAACATGATAAGAGTCCATTTGAGCATTGGTGAGAGGATGCAAAAACTGACACTAACACAATGTATGTTATGAGTTCAGGAAATTATCATTTAGGGAATGCAGGCACTAATGCCTCCTTACTTCACCTATTGTGTCTCCTTTGTAAATCCTTGAATCTTATCCCGAGTTGTTCTTAAGGGGAGATGTTAGGGTATTTACACCCTTAGGATTTAGTTATGTTTAACTGTTCTAATGTGTCTATTATATAAAAGTTTATTTCTTTAGTATGCATCAATTGCATTGTGATTTGACAGACACAATATGTTTTAGACATAAAGTTATCCAAGGGCTCATATTCTCCTTGATACTAACAGTTATTGATCAGTGGCTTAAAACTTGATTGGTCTATGATATCTATTTAAAGGGCATGGAAGGTCATGGCTAATGATCTATTGTGAGAACGAGATCCTATATGTAAAATATTTTCTTTTGCATTAATGCAATTTTCTCAAGTGGTCACATTGGCTAGGGTAGTGGACAATTTCCTCTCAAATGGTTTTAACCACATAGAAATATTGGCATTGGGATTTTTACATAGTTGTGTGAGTGGTTATTGAAGTGTTCATCATATATGGATTACCCTATTTACCCAACAAGGCAAGGATCTATTTATTTCTCTATCTCACTACCAAAAAAATACTCTCACCTGGGACCAATTTCAATGATGAGGATTCGCTAGACCAACATTTTATATCTTATGTAAACAACAAGGGGAAATGATGGAGCATCTCTTCAAGTCCAACATTTTTAGTGATTTATTATGGAAACAAGGGGCCCTATGCTTTTGTCAATATTATTGACGTGAAGAAAACATTCTTAAGGCACTTTCCTCTTATCTATAGGTTATATCCTATAACCCAATTCTCAACAAATTATGGATTCTATTCCCAAGATTTATAGTATGTGAAATACAGAAATTTTGCAAACATCACATATTTCACCAAGAAGGAAAAGGAATCCTTTTTTTGGGGAAGGATCAAATTGAACATAAAGGAAACTCGGGTATTTTTTAAATGGTCAAAGGGTGATCTTAATTTCTTTCCTTTTTAATCTAGGATTAAATGCATTTCTACAAAATCCCCATCTTTTCCTTTTTCACTTCTCCTTCGCTTCCCCCTCCCTCATATTGGTGTTGTCCTCCCCCAATCTTTTTTAAGTTAAAATTTGATGGAGTAGTAAAAGGAAGTTTTGGCGTAGAAAGATTTGGTGGCACCTTTATGGACTCTGAAGGTCATATTCTCCACATTTATATATGTGTCGTGTGAGTCTCCTACAACAACGCAACTAAACTTTGGGCTCTTCTTTTTCGGTCACATGGTATCCACCCAAAATGGATGTGACAAAATATTTGCAAAGAGAGATTCTCAGGTAATTGTCTCAATTCTTACAAAGATTTAAAACGGTCATTCACAAAGAAAAGTCTCATCTACCTAGTAATTTCAGGCCAACTTTGAGCTCCTTCTCTTGATTATAAGGAAATATTAGGCATTGATCCCCTATTGTGTCCACAAGGAAGCTAACAAACTCTTTAATCACTTAGTTAATGTAGAGATTGAGATTTTGGTTGAGGGACTTAGCTCTGATTGGAACTCAAATTGTTATATTCCTATTCTCCATTAAACTAATAAGGGTGGAAAAAATATGAGAAATGTTAAAAAGTAATTATGAGAATCCACTTATTTATTTTATCTAAGCCCTATAATATCCAATAACTTCCTTGTAAGATCGACATGAGAAAAAAAGGGTGGAATGGATGCATTTTAGTTAGCAGCTAAGGTAAGTTGTAGTAGGGTCTCTCTCATTGTATTGGAGTGGAATATAGGGTTATACCACAATTATAAGGGTGGGTCTTACAAATTAATGTTTCATAATTTTCAAAGATGATATTCATTACTTTCATGGGTGAATGTGAGGAAATAAGGACAAAAGGTGAGGCACGATGACAACATCCCAAAACGTTAGGCCACATACCATCCTCTACTTAGCCGATGGGAAGGAGTACAAGGTGTTAATGTAAACTCATATGTCTTATCCAAAGGATCCTATGTTGCAATGATGCCTTTTCTGTTTGCTAATTAGCATGGATTTCGAGGTATTTATGCAAGGTAATAGAAGGTGTGGTTGGTTGGTTGGTTTTGGATATGAGGAATGTTTATTGCCATAGGATTAGCCTTTTCATGATCTAAGAATGTGGCTTTCATATCTTTGCAACAATTGACATTTCTCCTCTGAAATCATTGAATTTCAAAGGTGTTTTCCCTTTTCCAATTTCTCCTTGAACTAGCTACAAAGTGTGCTCTCTAGTCCATTGAACTAGCATGGAGGATGCAAGCAAAGAGGCTATTTAGTATTTTTTTCATTTGCACCTCCCCTGCATCAAAAATTTGATAAGGAAAATAGAATTTGAGGTTAAAATTGAGTGCTAAGTAGTGTAGAGTGTGGATCTAATGGATGAGGCTTTGATCAATTTTGACATGAAGAACCATAGAGTTTTAGAGTTATACTGGCATGCAAAAATGTTGATTTCTCATGTCCTTACTAGATAAGAAGAAGAGAAAAGAGAATTGTGAGCCCAATTGGACAAAGTAGAGAAGAAAGGGTGCCTTCTTCTAGCTCTTTAAGAGGATGGAGAAAAAACGGGGAGGTGTCCTTATTTTAAGACCAACCTAGATTCTAGTGAAAACCATATTGACATCCTTGAGGATTCTCCTATAGTCGCAACTTATAACCACGTTTAATTTCATTGTCTACATTCTTGTCTATTTTTTATGTTTTTAGGGTCTAACTAACTCACAAAGACTTGCGGTTTCCAAAGATAGCTCGATCTCTACTCAAACATTGGAAATTTTTTGTATATGTCATTGGAGTCTATTCCAAATTTTGATAATGCTTGGCTTCCCAAGGGCAGCTTAAAATAACTAGACTAGGGTTAAGACCATCTAGTTTCATGGTCTTATATTTTAGACATATATTTTAGCAGTTATTAATTTATATAGGAATGGTGTTTCCCCGTACAAGCACATAAACATGGTTTATTAATTAATTTAAATCTTCTACCTAAAACCAAAAAAAGAGTATATTTAAAAGTATTAAATATATATATATATAGTCTGAAAATGACATTCTCTCACACTAAGATAAGAGTATATTAAAAAATAAAATTTAGAATATCACAAAAAGTCACCCTAGATGAGGAACTTTTTAGTACTTGAATTTGAACTTAAACATTCAATTGCACCAGATGTTGCAAAGGAAATGCCCTAAGGAAATAACGTATAACACTAATTAATGCTTCTTTGACAACTGTTGAAAGACAAAAAAATATCAAGAAAAGGCAAGGACCATGCAACAAATAAATTTTACTGCAATACTTCTTCTTTTAGACTTACAAATCATGAGGTGTATGTTGAAGTTAAAGACCTTGTATGATTATGTCAACATGAATGCCTCAAAAATAAAGAAATAATCATGATTTTCTACAAGATGTTTTACAACTTTAAAAGATGAGGATTGAAAGTAAATAAGGAAAAAAACAATATAACATGAATATTTAAATGGTTTAAAGTTTACATAATTTTTCTTCTAAGCGAGTGAGAAGCCATATTAAAAATGTTATAGAACTGGGTATTTATAACACACACATAGTAAATTGAGACAACCCTAAGGATTTTTTTGTACAATTTTTATTATAACCTTTCCCTCCATCCAATAGATATTGTAGATCCTTTAGAAGAGAGAGTCTATTCTAGTCTATAACTTGGTCCATAATCAGAGAAAAGGGATAGGGATGTCACACGATAAAATAAATGGTCTTTGTCATTGGCACAGTGATGTATTGACATTCTCAGTTGGAATGGATCCTATTAAATACATGGTGGCTAGAGACACAAGAAAATTCAAAATAGATATATGTTATGGCATCCAGGTTGCCTATAGACCATCCAACTTTCCCATCTTATACAAGAGTTTATAACAATAACCACTCAAGTTGCTCTCCAATTTCTGAAACTCCCACCCATATTGGGGAGATCAAAATGTAAAATCAAATGTTCCTATGGTTTTCTTAAAGCGTTCATATACATAACATACAACGAGAAAGTCAATACTGAGATATAATAAATGTGTTTTGAATCATTTTGGCAAAGAAAACATCAGATTAGATCCAGAATATGTTCAATGTTGAAATGATCTAAGATGATAACTAGGTGACAACCAAAACTAAGTTTTAGCCACAATAAAAACATCATATCAAATCACATCATATATCCAAGGTTGCAACGAACCCCCATACGTAGTGATGGACCTCGCAAGTATTTTAGTGCACATAGAATACCACCCTAAAAATTCTATACTCTTGTTTAATTAAGAATAACCTAGGATATCTATAGTGGATGACGAGGTGGGTTGTACAATTCTTGAGGATGATTTTTAAATGGTAAGGGAATTTAGATACTCTATTTGGTATAACTCACAATGCTACTAATATTATGCATAAAATACTATCAAGGAAGGAGGATAGGAAAAATAACGTTATAGAAGTAGGAACCTAGAATGTGTAGTTCATTTGGATCTATTGAATTTGAAGATACAAAACTTACTTCTCAAGGAATTCCATTGATTCCAAGTTACATAATTGGTACTGAGTCGAAAAAATCAAAGCTTCGTGGTCATTCTCCAAGGTCAAGTCCAAATGTTCAGGAGAAGGGAACTCCTATAATATGGAGACATTCTCTTCCAACATATCCTAATGGGAAACCCAATTTTGTAACACTAGGGACTCATATATTGTTGCCACAAGGTCAATCAACCACAGGGCACACAAAAGATGATTGGTCTTGTGGAATTGGTAGGAAGTCAATTTTCTCATAATTTGGAGATTTATCTTTGTTCATATTTCTTTGGAGAAATTTCTTTGAACACTGACATTTTGTCTTTTTTATTTCAGAAAAGGAAATCCTTGTTCAGGTTGATTGGTGAAGGTGATCAATATTTGAGCTTCTCTTGATATTTTGTGCATTTGGAGTGTCATCATAGATAGTAATGAATGTGAATATCTGGAGAAAACCTTTTATATATTATGAGTTTAGATTAAGGGTGCTAGACTTGTGAGCCCTAAAATGCACCAAATTATGCCAATATATGCAAAGAATATACCACATTGCATATTCATGAAGTCACTGCCAACGTACATTTTTATGGGTTCACATGGTACACATGATTCATTGACTTTAAAACATCATATTTTTTTTTTTTTAAGCTTCAAAATGTTTTGAGAAGGGATTGGATATTATGTATGCTTTGAGCTAATATCTGTTTGATTTTACAATGTATAAATAAATGGGTTTGAATTTAGAGCTAATGAACGCACAACCAAACTTTTTCTTGGAAGGGCATCGATGGATGTAATAAAATAATTTGGACTTTCCAATGACTAAATTCTCACAAGACCACAAAGGTCACTATGTGCAATTTCCACATGCATGTTTTTTCTTCATCCAAATTTTTTTGTCAAATTTATCCCTATGTTTCTTGTCTAAAATGCGGAATTCACAATAACTCTTTCATGTTTTTACCAGTCAGATAGATGAGTAAGTTATATAAATTTTGGGGCCATTATTTTAAAACCAAGGTTAGGTTTGGTGTTTTAATGTAAAAAAAAACAATATTTTCATTGTGGTTCTTATGGACCACATTTGCTTGATTTTCAAGATAAAACGGTTTAATTGTTGTTGAATGATCTCTAAATGTTTTTTTACAGCATTTGGTGTTTTAATGTAAAAAAATAGTATTTTCAATGTGGTTCTTATGGACCACACTTTCTTGAGTTTCAAGATAAAATGGTTTAAATGTTGTTGAATGATCTCTACATTATTTTTAATTGCATGACATGAGTTAGATTTTCTAAAGCAGAATATGTTGCATTAAAACAAGAAAATGATAGACACCAAGGAGATTAGTGGTAAAGGGTAATGTGATATTTTGAATATTTTCAAGGATCATGAATGAAATAATACAGAGGTGACTCAACATTTAGAAGAGAAACACAAGCAATTTTCTCAAGGAGAGGTATAGTTGACGCTTTTCTTGGGTTCAATTTCCAGATTGGAGATTTGTGTAGTTTTATTCAAGGGTAGATCTTAATTCACATAGAAATTCAAAATTTATTTACAAAATTGCTATAGTCCTTTGTAGACACATGTTTCAAACTATTAAAAAAAAAAAAAATCGTTGTACTGAATAAGGTTGTCTATAGTAGGAGGAAGTGATAAAGAATAAATATGGAGGAATTGTACAAAAACAACCTCAAATTTTGAAGGTAGAAAATCAATATCTATTTCTTTATTTACGAGGCATTCATGTTGGCATAATCAGAAAAGGTATTTAACTTCAACATAGGCCTCATGATTTGAAAATATCAGTGAAGTAGTATTGCAGTAACATTTCATTGTAGCATGATCGATGGATTTCATAAAATAATTTGAACTTGCCAATGACTGAATTCTCATGGGACCAAAATTGTCACTATGTGCAATTTCCACATGCATGTTTTTTCTTCATCCAACTTAAATTTTTTCAACTGCATGACATGGGTTAGAACTTAGATTTATTTATTTTTTCTTCATCCAACTTAAATGTTTCCAACTGCATGACATGGGTTAGATTTACTTTTTTTTCTTCATCCAACTTAAATGTTTTCAACTGCATGACATGAGACATGAGTTAGATTTAATTTTTTTTTCTTCATCCAGCTTAAATGTTTTCAACTACATGACATGGGTTAGATTTACTTGAGAAAAGTCTGTTGGATTAAAACAAGAACATGGAAACCACCGAGAACATTAGTGATAAAGAGAAATGTGATATTTTGAATGGTTCCAAGGATCATGAAGGAAATAATACAGAGGTGAGTCAACATTCAAAAGAGGAACACATGCAATTTTTTCAAGAAGAGGTGTAGTTGATGTTATTCCTGGGTTCAATTTCTAGATTGGAGATATGTGCATTTTTATTCAAGGGAATTTCTTTCGACTTATTAAGGTTGTCTATAGCAAGAGGAAGTGATTAAGAAGAAATATGGAGGAATTGTACCAAAACGAAGTATTTCGAAGGTAACAAATCACGATCTATTTCTTTATTTCCAAGGCATTTAAGTTTGCATAGGCCTCATGATTTTTCAATGTAGCATGGTCCTTGTATTTTCTTGATATTTTTTTTGTCTTTCAACAATTTTCAAAAAACCAATTTGAAACATCTGCAATTATAACATTACAATTATGCAAGGAAGGTGTAATGTTTTTTAAATTGCCATTATTTTATATATATATAACATAAAATTATTATTTATACAAAATATTAAATTATTAATTCAAATATTTATAAAATGTAATTTTAAAATTTAATTTAATTTTTTTTTTTTTAATATAGAAAATTATATTTTAAAATTCTAAATATTAATAGAAGAATAGGAGAAACTATAAACATGAAATATTGATCAATTATTATTTATTATAGTCTTAGAATAAAGAAATGACTCAATTTGGCTTGCATGAGAATCATTAATTTTGATAACATTGGCGCAGTACTCTTTTGCTTTTCCAAATAAAAGTGGTTCATGTTAGTGTTAGTCTTTGCAGCCTTCCTCCAGTGATCAAACATGCTCTTACAAAGTGATTTTAAGGTGTCAAGGTCAAATTTTGTCATTTCAGTGAGTCTCCAAGCAAAATTTGGTCACTAGGCATTAGGTCTAGGGTTTGCTTTTGCTCCTGTCAAAGTTGTCCAAATGTCGGTCCATGTCACCATTCAGCTGAGTGTACCATCATTCAGAGGGTTTTCATCATCATTTCAAGTTCCATTGGGTCATTTTACAGCTTGTTCATGCTTCAGTTGTGCCTTGGTAATGTTCATTTCTCTCTCCTAGGGTTTTGAAGGTAATTTCTCTTGGATGGTCAAATCATCATCAAAAATTGTATCATGATGTTCATACACCTTCCCCCATCCTTAATGTACCTTATTAAATACTTCCCATCACTGAGATCCCCCAAATTCCTCATTTTTGCACAAACCCTAGTTTCTTGCTACAACTTGGCAATTTTCTAGGCTAGGCCTATGTTTTTTCCTTTTAGACCCCTTCCCCTCACTCAATATTTGCGATTCCACTTTCCCCTGCTTCCTAACATCCCTCCCTACTTCCAAAAATTTTCTCAAGAATTTATAAGCCCCTTATCCCCTTCATTTCACTTCATTTCACTTCATTTCGACAAATCCCTTGTTCCACACATCGGGATAGATTTCACTCAAATGATGTTTCTGAACAATAAAAGATGACTTTTGGAACACTGAGAGAGGTTTTTGTCCAAAACATACCAAATCAGAAAAACCTCCTTCAATTTTTACATAGGTATCATGGTTTTAGAGAAATGTCAAAAATACCGTTGCCTCAGGAGAATTGAATGCACCTCTGAAGTGACCTTGGGAAAATCAAGATTTCTCCTAGCTTGGTTGGACAAATGATTTGCTTGATGAGTCAAATGATAACTATACACAAATATATTTTCAATGAGCTATCATGAGGTCAATTTGGAGTTTAGTAAGACTTTCAAAAGTTGACTGCAACATCACTCTGCCTTGAGGCAGCCTCATTCTGCTCATTTTGACCTATCTTGGGCGATTTGATTTTTGATAGGTAAATGAACTCAAAATTGAAAACTTCCCCTTGCGTTGGAAAGCCTACTCAAAGAGCTTTCCAAAGAGCTATCACACGCCCAATTTGGACATTGGGAAGGCCTCCAAAAGCCTCCTATAAAATGGCGCGACGCATAGAAAAGTGGGCGCGGCGCATTGGGCCAGAACACAAGAATTTTGCCATTTCTTTCACCCATCAAATTTTTCTCAGTCTCTCCTTGTTCAAGTGAGTCAAATCCACTTCCTCATTTCTCTTAACAAGTTTTTGGTGTTGGTATGAAATTTTAAATGCGAAAAACTCAAAATCCTACTCTCATGTTTTAAAAATGCTCCTAGGGTTTTAAATTTGGTTTGGTGTCAATCATTGCTACTTACCCCAACTATTACCACTGCTCATTTTATCATTACCACAGTTTATTTCCCTATTCCCTTACATCCTAAACCATATATATCCCTTGTTCCCATTTTCCCTATCCCTAAACCCTATTATTTCCTACCATTTTCCCTCTCCCATATCATTTGTAGCAAATTCCCATTACTCCTATCCCTAAATCCTTTTACTCCTTTTTCTTATCCCCTTCCCTATCATTTAAAAAAATTCTCAAAATCCCATATCCCAAACATGTCAAGTGATTGTCCCATATTTTAAATCCACTTGACAGAAACTCCACTTTTCCGCACTGTTCCATATTCCTCACAGTGCCTCATTTCCCTTTGGCACATTGGCACTTGGAGACGAAGACACCGAGTCCTAATTTCTCATTTTCAACAAATAAAACATACACTTTTCATACACATTGCAACACCATGACGGACACCGACACATCCTATGAACAAGATAGTGATTCCGCCACTGAACTGCATGCACCAGGAGGACACTTAAAAGGTGAAAAAGGCCTGATCCACTCCAAATCTTGGCCGAAGCTTCCTTGGCTGAGCATGGGACATGGTGGGAGACATTCACTCCAAATTTCAGCAAATTTGGAGTAAATTTTGTCATTTTTGAAATTTTGGTTACAAAACAGGTTTTTCTGCCCGACGCGTCGCGCCACTCAACGCGCGCTTACGTTTGAGAGATCTTCTGGAGGAAAAATTTACATTTTTGGATTTGTTATGGTAAATTATGCATGTTCAGGAATGGCTGAGAGATTTCATCAAGTTCTGGATGGTCTTAAGGGTCAAAAACACTCCAAAAATGACCTTTCTGCCACCTTTTGCACCAACAGGAACCAGTCTTGGGAGATTGCAGTTTTGGAGGGGCAAATGAACTCCAAATTGAAAAATTCCACTTGGGTTGGATAGAAGACAGACAGGGCTTTCCAATGAGCTATTATGAGCTCAATTTGGACTTCAGGAAGTGCCCCAAAAATAGGCTTAGAGTGGCACGGAGAATTGAGTTTTCTAGCGCGACGCATAGAGGAATTTGGCCTCATTTTCACTCTTCAGCTCAGAAATTCGCCCAGTTTTGACTAGTTTTACTTTCTGATGTAAATCTTGATCTATCTTGATTTAATTTGATGACTATGATGTAATTTTGGCTCACATTTACTTGTTCTAGAGGATTCATTCACTAAAAAGTGAAAATTAAATGAATGAATCAGTTTCCTTCCATATAGAGGCAAGTTGTTTGATTGCCTAGATTTCAGTTCCTTGTTTAGAATTGGTTGAAACGGCTCCTAGAAGGATGAGCTAGACCCCTAGAGGCATGGGAATGGGTTAGGATGGTCTATATTATGTATTTTTTGAGTCATTTTCAGGGTTGGATACTTTGGAATAGTTTGGCACCTCATTGTACATACACTTTTGCATTTTTGGCAAAGGAAAGACCAGGGCTTTGCAGCACTTGTTGAGATCCTTGTGGCTCTGAGTTTTGATGATGTTTTTCTTCGTGTATCTGTAAGTTTCATTGATTTTTATGTATGCCATTTCCCTTCTCTTTTCTTCTGAATTTAACAAATGAGTAACTAGGGTAGAATTCATTAGTTTTCTGGTGCTCTGCCTTAAACTTTTGTTTAGTTTTGTATGTTTTCGTCAGTTTGAAGAGGATGATTGCTCCCTCTTGCCCTCTTCAGCTTCTCAGTAGTATTTTCTATCCATTCATTGGATCTAAGACATCAAAGCCATTGCCTTCCCTGCCCCAACTTGAACTCTGCAAGAATTTGGCCTCATCCCCAAGCCCAAAATTGCCTTTCCTGTTTTCCAACAAAAACCCCTAAAAATTCATTCAAACTCCTTGATTTATATACCTAGCCTAAAATTAGCACTCATTTCAGTCATCTCAAGGCCTATTGATACATTTTTCCTAAGATTGACCCGGAGAGAGCCCTCTCCTGTTCTGGTAGGGCTAGCTACCAGACTGAGTGTGGTTTGGTGTTGCCCTGAATCCCGCCTTCTTTCAGCCTGAGGTGGATTTGGGAAATAACATAGTGGCGACCATACTAGGGACGAATATGGTTTTCTTGTTGGTTTTATTTGTTTTATAAGCTACAGACGGAGCGTGAAGTTATGCTAGGTAGCCTTCGAAAATGCTCTTGCTTTGCATTAGAGAAAGTAGATAAACGCTGCTTCAGTCAATCTCCGGTCTAGTTTGTAAACGTAACATCTAGCTTGTGAAATGACCCAGTACATGTATCAAGTTTAGATCTGATGGTTGATGGTGGAAAACTATCAGACATAAGAAGGCTGAAATCATTCACCTGGTGACTCCAACTCAATCTAGAGACTCCACTGGAGGACTAACTCTTTCTCTGAGAAAATGGAAGGATTTACAAAGTTGGTCATCTCGAATGAAGGATCTGGTGCGTTTCTTGAAAATTACTTCTTTGTTGTTCTTGAAGATGTCCTAAAAGTTTTTCAGAATTTGTTGTATGATAAATGTGATCAAAATATTCACTCGACTTATTCAAAAAGTGTAAATACTGAGTTTCCCTTTGATCCTGTCCTCCTTAATTTTTCCACATCTTATGATGACTCTCTTCAGAGTGATGAGCCTAAACAAAAAAAAACTGATCCCGTAGCTCTTGTATATACTCCTACACCTTTTATAGTCCCAGATAGGTATAAACCCCTTGTTTTACCTTCTGTTATCCATGCTTTCCCTGCAAATTACTACCTATATTTGCTGAGATTTGACGATGAATGTAACAATGTCAACGCTGAGCAACATGTGTAGAATGTTGAGACTTTCCTAGACCTTTTTGAAGTTGATGAAGAAGATGTTAGTATTAGACTTGTTTTCTGAGTGTTTGCAAGGCCAAAATTGAGCAAACGGTTTAAAAATACTGCGATGCCAGCATCTGATTTCAATGATTGATCAAAGTTTTCCTGCCGGCAATTGGAGTGATCGGACAAGACCTTTCCTTATTTTTAGGTAGTATGCCCACAAGTGAAAAAGGCGGGGGAAACAATTTGTAGTTTCCTGGATTTAACCAAGTTATATATTTTTCGATGCTGGCTCTCCTGGTGATATAAGACCTTCTCTAGATGCGCTCTTGCACTTGCAGGAGTGGCCTTTGATCCGGAAATGGAGTTTCAGCTGAGAGAAAAGAATATTGCAACACTTCAAGAGATGCAGAACAGTGCAGTAAATGTAGAGGCTCATTTGCTGATCCGAAGGGCAAGGTTGAAGGAAGAAGAGATGAAAAACATGGATCCGAAGAAATTGAAATCTCTAGAGGTAAAGCTTGACATGTTGGTAAGTGCAGTAGAAGAGATGATGCAAAAGAACACCACAAAGAATGAGTATAATGTTCAAGCCCATGGCTCGCTAATTGAAGAAGAACAAGTTGCTGATCCAAAACATTTTGTTTCTTATCCCAGTTGTCATAGTAATTTCTTTATAGATAATCTTGAAGAAGAGAGAGTTGTTGATACGACATGTATCTTTGATGATGTGTTGTATATTGATGATTTACCTTAGTTTGATCAGTATGATGATGATTATGTTCTTCAAACAGAAGCTAGTCTTGCAGACAAATCAATAGCTAGTTTGTGGAAGGAGGAAGTTCACTTGCAACAGCTTGAGTACAGTAATCAACCGATGCATATCAGCTATGACAATGATAAGGAAAGTGCAGCAAATTTTGAAGTAAGTGAAGGATCTTTGCCTTTTTTTTTTTACTCATTTCAGTTCATGAGAGACAACTTTCATACAATCAAAAATCAAATGTCAACAAGTCTTGATCTAGACCATCTTGAGGGAAATGAAAACCTTGTTCAAGATTTCTCATATCCAGATTTGTAGCCACCAAATGAAATTGAAGGTCAGATTATAGATGAAGGCGTAGAAGTTGAAATACATGATTTAATGATGCAAGAAGATTCTGTACCCTTTTGTTTCGAATTATTTCAGTTTATAAAGTAGAATCTTCGTAATATCTCTCAAGGAAAAGATGAACAACCAGTAAGATGTCATACAGTTTCAATGGATACATTGCAGCAGTCTTCTCAAGTTTTTGATGATCATTTTGCTCGTGTGTTGGATGATGTTTGCTATAATAGTTCTTCTCCATTAGTTAACCATGTGTCAGAAAAGAATGTTGATGATAATCTTATTCAAAGGTCGCCTTCATTGTCTTGTTTAACAGATTTTTCATTACAAAGCCTATATCAAGATTTGCAGTCATATGAGGAGATTGATAAAGGAGACTTTTGTTCTGTTTGGAATCAGCTCCAAAGTTTGGTTGTTCACGAATTTCAGGATCCTTTTGACAGCTTGCTGCAATCACCAAAGAAAGACAGCACAGATGTGAGAAAAATCTTAATATCCAGCTATGAAGATTTCTTGGACCAGAGTAGTAATGTATTGATGGGAATCAATAGCTATGTTTATGAAGATCCTTTTGCAGTATTCTTGAAGTCATCCAGTCAATTCATGCTTTGCAAGTTTATCAACAGTCAACTTGATTCCAAGTTTCCATGGGAGTTGCCTTTCGATTCTTCTATTTTCCTTTGTATCAGAAAGCATTTGGGAAGAAAAAAAATAGTAGCCAAGATTCTTACGTGGTTGCATTGGTTGTTTCATTTCACTTGATCAAGTGATGAATGGAACAACTAGAGTAGGTTGTATTGAATAAGCTCTACTTTGAGCATCTTTTCCAGTTTGTCAGTTGTGTTTAAGTATCGAGTCAATTTTTAGTTGAGTGAGAGTCATTTTGTATCATCAAGTCATCAGTTTTCAGTCATGCATTTCAGTTTGAGTTTTTGACTCCATTACCCAATGGATGAAGGCACTGTCTGCTTTCCAAAGATCTGTAGTTCTTGGCACCTCCAAGGAGCTACCATCCCCATTGGAGCCAATGTTAGTGTCATTCTTTGCAGCCTTCCTCCAGTGATCAAGCATGCTCTTAAAAAGTGATTTTAAGGTGTCAAGGTCAAATTTTGTCATTTTAGTGAGTCTCCAAGCAAAATTTGGTCACTAGACATTAGGTCTAGGGTTTGCTTTTACTCCTGTCAAAGTTGTCCAAATTTCGGTCCATGTCACCATTCAGCTGAGTGTACCATCATTCAGAGGCTTTTCATCATCATTTCAAGTTCCATTGGGTCATTTTACAGCTTGTTCATGCTTCAGTTGTGCCTTGGTAAGGTTCATTTCCCTCCCCTAGGGTTTTGAAGGTAATTTCTCTTGGATGGTCAAATCATCATCAAAACTTGTATCCTAATGTTCATACACCTTCCCCTATCCTTAATGTACTTTATTAAATACTTCCCATCACTGAGATCCCCCAAATTCCTCATTTTTGCACAAACCCTAGTTTCTTGCTACAACTTGGCAATTTTCTAGGCTAGGCCTGTGTTTTTTCCTTTTGGACCCCTTCCCCTCACTCAATATTTGAGATTCCACTTTCCCCTGCTTCCTAACATCCATACCTACTTCCCAAAATTTTCTCAAGAATTTAGAAGCCCCTTATCCCCTTCATTTCGTTTCATTTCGACAAATCCCTTGTTCCACACATCGGGATAGATTTCACTCAAATGATGTTTCTGAGCAATAAAAGATGAATTTTGGAAAACGGAGAGCGGTTTTTGTCCAAACCATGCTAAATAATAAAAACCTCCTTCACATTTTACACAGGGATCATGGGTTTAGAGAAATGTCAAAAATATCGTTGCCTCAGGAGAATTGAATGCACCTCTGAAGTGACCTTGGGAAAATCACGATTTCTCCTAGCTTGGTTGGCCAAATGATTTTATTGATGAGTCAAATGATAACTATACACAAATATCTTTCCAATGAGCTATCATGAGCTCAATTTGGAATTGAGGAAGACTTTCAAATGTTGACTGCAACATCACTCTGCCTTGAGGCAGCCTCATTCTGCTCATTTTGACCAGTCTTGGGTGATTTGATTTTTGATAGAGTAAATGAACTCAAAATTGAAAAATTCTACTTGGGTTGGAAAGTAGACTCAAATAGATTTCTAATGAGCTATCACACTCCCAATTTGGACATCGGGAAGGCCTCCAAAATCCTCCTGCAAAATGGCGTGGCCCATTGGGTTGGTGCGCGGCGCATTGGGCCAGAACACAAGATTTTTTCCATTTCTTTCACCCATCAAATTTTTCTCAGTCTCTCTTTGTTCAAGTGATTCAAATAAACTTCCCCATTGCTCTTAACAATTTTTTGGTGTTGTTATGAAATTTTAAATGCGAAAAACTCAAAATCCTACTCTCATGTTTTAAGAATGCTCCTAGGGTTTTAAATTTGGTTTGGTGTCAATCATTGCTACTTACCCCATCTATTACCACTGCTCATTTTATCATTACAACAGTTTATTTCCCTATTCCCTTACATCCTAAACCATCTATATCCCTTGTTCCTATTTTCCCTATCCCTAAACCCTATTATTTCCTACCATTTTCCCTCTCCCATATCATTTGTAGCAAATTCCCATTACTCCTATCCCTAAATCTTTTTACTCCCTTTTCTTATCCCTTTCCCTATCATTTACAAAAAATCTCCAAATCCCATATCTCAAACATTTCAAGTGATTGTCCCATATTTTAAATCCACTTGACAGAAACTCCACTTTTCCGCACTGTTCCATATTCCTCACAGTCCCTCATTTCCCTTTGGCACATTTGGCACTTGGAGACGAAGACACTTAGTCCTAATTTTTCATTTTCAACAAATCAAACATACACTTGTCATACACATTGCAACACCATGATGGACACCGACACATCCTATGAACAAGACAGTGATTCCACCACTGAACTGCATGCACTAGGAGGACATTGAAACGGTGAAAAAGGCCTGATCCACTCCAAATCTTGGCCGAAGCTTCCTTGGCTGAGCATGGGACATGATGGGAGACATTCACTCCAAATTTCAGCAAATTTGGAGTAAATTTTGTCATTTTTGAAATTTTGGTTGCAAAACAGGGTTTTCTGCTCGACGCGTCGCGCCACTCGACACGCGCTTACGTTTGAGAGATATTCTAGAGGAAAAATTTACATTTTTGGATTTGTTATGGTAAACTATGCACGTTCAGGAATGGCTGAGAGATTTCATCAAGTTCTGGATGGTCTTAAGGGTCAAAAACACTCCAAAAATGACCTTTCTGCTACCTTTTGCACCAGTAGGAACCAGTCTTGGGAGATTGCAGTTTTGGAGGGGAAAATGAACTCCAAATTGAAAAATTCCACTTGGGTTGGATAGCAGACAGACAGGGATTTCCAACGAGCTATCATGAGCTCAATTTGAAATTCAGGAAGTTCCCCAAAAATAGGCCCAAAGTGGCGCGACGCATTGAGTTTTTTGGCGCGGCGCATAGAGGATTTTGGTCCAATTTTGACTCTTCAGCTCAGAAATTCGCCCAGTTTGACTAGTTTCACTTTTGGATGTAATTATTGATATATCTTGATGTAATTTTGTGGCTATGATGTAAATTTGGCATGTTTTTACTTGTTCTAGAGGCTTCATTCACTAAAAAGTGAAAATTAAGTGAATGGATCAGTTTCCTAGCATATAGAGGCAAGTTGTTTGGCTGTCTAGATTTCAGTTCCATGTTTAGAATTGGTTGCAATAGCTCCTAGAAGGATGAGCTCGACCCCTAGAGGCATGGGAAAGGGTTAGGATGGTCTATATATTGTATTTTCTGAGACATTTTCAGGGTTGGACACTTGGGAATAGTTTGACACCTCATTGTATATTCATTTCAGATTTTGGCAAAGGAAAGACCAGAGTTTTGCAACACTTGTTGGGATCCTTGTGGCTATGAGTTTTGATGAATGTTTTTCTTCATGTATCTTTAAGTTTCATTGATGTTTATGCATGCCATTTCCCTTCTCTTTGCTTCTGAATTAAACAAATGAGTAACTAAGGTAGAATTCATTAGTTTGCTAGTGCTCTGCCTTAAACTTTTGTTTAGTTTTACATGTTTTCGTCAGTTTGAAGAGGATCCTTGCACCCTCTTTCCCTCTTCAGCTCCTCGGCAGTCTTTTCTATCCATTCATTGAATCTAAGACATCAAAGCCATTGCCTTCCCTGCCCCAACTTGAACTATGCAAGAATTTTGCCTCATCTCCAAGCTCAAAATTGCCTTTCCCTTTTTCCAACAAAAAACCCCTAAAAATCATTCCAAACTCCTTGATTAATATACCTAGCCTAAAATTAGCACTCATTTCAGTAATCTCAAGGCCTATTGATACATTTTTCCTGAGATTGACCTGGAGAGAGCCCTCTCCTGTTCTGGTAGAGCTAGCTACCAGACTGAGCGTGGTTTGGTGTTACCCTGAATCCTGCCTTCCTTCAGCCTGAGGTGGATTTGGGCAATAACAGTTCATAAGGAACATAAGAGCTTCCCAACTCTTTAATATTATCCACTCAATTTTTATAACGTATATTTTTTTATAACATATATACTTTTATTTTGTCATGTTTTTTTTATTTTTTTTTATTTTTCTTTATAATTATAGGTTTTTTTAATTTGAAATGCCCTAATTTTATATTTTCTTAACTTATTTTTATACTTGAATTATTTGATTTTAAAAAAAAATCAAAAATGTTTGACCTAATCTAGTCTGCGATTATACGGATCTCTTTAAAATGTTTTTCACTTGTGGCAGTGCTCTGTTGAGCAGCAGATGTCTAAAATGATGCACAGGTAATATTTAACATTGATGGGTAGCTCATGACAGAGGGAATGAGGCATCGATCCCTCATTTATGTTCTCGTTCAATCTGTTAGCGCCCTACCCGAGCAATGGACGAACTCGTTGTTTAAGTTCCGGCAACTTGTTCCTTTCGCCACTACAGTGGAAGAGAAAGCTCTGTGAGCTGCCGAATGTGAATGCATCTATTATCTCTGAGTTACGAGAAAAAGGTCCTCGGAGTGGTTAAAGAGGAACGAAATGGAATAGGTCAATTTTGAGGGAGGTGCATCATACCCAAAGAAGTACCACTTAGTCAATTATTTTTCGTTCATGCCCCTCCTGCTCATGCTTCTTCGTCTTCCCCAACCTCCGACTTAGATACTACACATTCAGAATCTGACAACACAACATTTCCACCGACTTAGATACTACAGATTCAGAATCTGACAAAACAACATTTCCACAGGAGAGCACTGCGACAAGTGAAAAACATATATAAAAGAGATCAATATAATCACAGATGAAGAAGCATTTACATAATAGTTTGGTAATTCATCAATATCTGAATGATGAATTTGATGCTCAATATATGTGAAGCAGAAGTTCATTCAACGCGTGATAATTTTTTAACTGTAGGTGGAACTGAAGCTCATTCAATGGCTGAACCTGTAGAGTTACATGATGAATTGAAGTTGGATAGGACCGTGGACCTTTCTAAACTGGTCGTGAAGTATCCCGTTAATCCCAAATATATTCGCTGCCAAAATGCAAATGGTAAGATTCTGGATTGAATTTTCCTTTCCATATACAAAATATTGATAATTTTAGCAAAATGGAGGATTTCAGAATATAACTTTTACTTGCAGAGCCTTGGGACTAACCGCTACAAACCTCAACCAATAACAACATGTTTTAATACCTCAATGAATAACAACATATTTAAACAGTAAAATAGACAACATATTTAAACAGTAAAACAGTAAATTCAAACATGGCCTATTCAAATTAAATCTGAAAATAAAACATTCAGTCATTGAAAAATCTAAAAATCAAAATGCTGACTCGACGAGATTGAAGAGCACTATCAATGGACCATGTGCGTCTAACACCGAAGAATCTTCAGAGACATGATGTTTATGGAAATTTCTTGTATGTCCTTACATGTAACAATGGAAAATTGTTGTCTTCGTTGCTGCCTTTCTTCTTAGTTGAAAGGTTCGTTGAAGAACTTCAACGGTTGGGTGCAGGGATGAATTTTTTACTTACGAAGTATCTGTAGTATATTTATGGGTTATAATAAAGATCAATAAGATAAACCGTTGTACAAATCAAGTTTCAATTGAAAGTTAGAGTAGTGAGATCTAATAATGAAAGAACTTTCAGTTGTCTAATAATGAAAGAACTTTCAGTCGGTTAACAATCTGATGGTGCAGAGGAGTGCAGAATGGCACCTAGAGTGGCTTTTCCCAAAAAGAACCCCTTAAGATGTAGTTATAATTAAATATAATGGGTAAAATAATGAAAATGAATATTCATTTTAATCTATATGCTATTCAACAATATAAACTAAACACTTGCTTCTTGATACTTCTAAAATTACTCAAATTAAAAAGAATTTAACTTTATTTTAAATTATAATTATTTTTAATATTTATTATTAATTATAAAAAGAATTGATATATATGTTAAACATATACATATTATAAAAAAAACATGTAACAAGATTTTTAAATCATAGAGATTAATTATTATGGAGATTCTTAACTTGTAATAAACTTTTAATATCATGAGTCAATACCATGGATTACTAATACCACATGCCCAAAACCATATGATCATGAATATTCTTTAAATATGTTAGATATGTTGTGAAGATTAGATCTATATCATCCACCTAATTTCTTTAACATAAATGAATTAAAATTATGAAAGCCACTTTCAAAATAGACAAACCTATCAAAATAAAAATCAAAACTCATGTTCATTAGACATTAAAGTGGGTAGGTAAAGATAAACCAAATTTATTTTAATTAAAATTTTCAAAAAGTTTATAAATAATTCTCAAAATTCATATGGACATTTTATATCTACATACCATACTGGATATTACTAAGATCTTTTGTGAAGATTAAATCTCTATTCTCCATCTAATTTTCTCAAAATAAATAAACTAAAATTCTAAAAATTCAATTCCAAAGTAAACATGCATAAAACCTAATAACATTTTCGAACACAAATTTCTAAATTCAAATAAACATTGGGGTAAACACTCTTTGTAAATATGTACTTAAAGAGCGCATTGTGTCAATAGATGGTAGAAGATAAAAAAAAACTTCCTTTTAGACTCTCGGACTCTTACTCACATTAGCTCTCAATTCCTTAGCATCTGCCACTCTTCCAATCTTCTTGACCTATTAAACCAACCCACCTATAGCTATCTTCAAGCACTTATTTCCATTCTCTTTGACCATAGAAACAAGATTTTAAAGAATCAAACTTAGATTATTTCTCCTCTCTTATGGTCGGATAGAATCAAACTTAGATTCTTTCTCTCTTTATGGTCTGATAGAATCAAACTTAGATTTTTTCTCTCTTATGGTCCGATAAAATCAAACTTAGATTCTTTTTCATTCTTATGGTCCGATAGACTGCACTGATATGTAACCATGATCATCATCATAAACTGGATGGTATTAGTAAAAATAAATAATACTTTAAATGAACATAATTTCAACTTTCTAATTAGTATTGATTCAATATGAAAATCGAGATTTCTTTTTAAATAGCGTGAATAATAAATAATTTAAAGAAATCAAATTATATGTATTTAATTATAAATAAATAAATAAAAATTTATATTTTTGAAAAAAAATTGAATAGATAAATGAAAATGAGCTTTCAAATTTGAATATTTTTTTTAGAACGAAAAAAAACCCTGATGTATTGATCAGATCATAAACATATATACAAATTTGAAAATTTTGGCTCTTATTTCAAAAAAAATTGCCAAGCTAATTGAGCTTAGAGCTCATTTTACAGCTAGATGTGAGGGTATGTATAAGTTTGTATGTCTTGTAGTCTAGTTAATATTTGTCCCTTTAAAATAAAAATAAATAAATTATGCTCTAAATAGAAAAAAAATATTGGTTATGATAATAATAAATGAATATGATGTAATAATTAAGAGCATGTGTTTCCTCTAAAGAGGTCACACTTTCAAAACCAGAGGGGGGTAGAGTATGTATGCCTTGGTAGACTTAGCCATCAAAAGGAAGTGGGTCCCTTTTCCCACAAACAAGGGGGTCTCATACAACAATTTGGTGTCTCCCTTGGCCGATGTTGTATATAAAAAGATATTCAGTGAGAATTATCAATAAAATATGTTAAGGCCAATTAATATTGATATATACTTATAACTATATTAATAATAAAAAAAAACCATTTTAATTTTAGCATGTTATGCAAAATATTTTAACGTCAATTATATATATATATATATATATATATATATATATATATATATATATATAATGAAAACAATACTTTTTTTATGATTAAAACATTTGTATAAACCTATACATATTTTATGTAACATTCAATAATACAATTTGAACGATATCATTTAATAATACAATTTAAACGAATAGTTGAGTTTGAAGGATACTAATTATATTTAAAAAAATAACATGGAGGAGAGTCAAGATGAATTCTAGGGTTTTCATTTGTGTCACATATTCCACTACTGTGAAGCTCTAGTTCGGCCCTAAGTCTCTTAGCGACCAGATACCAGGAGAGCCATCATTTCATGAAGAGTTTAACTATGAAAGTAGTTGTGTTAGAGATATGGTGGAGAAGGTCCAAATTTTTATAGGTTTTTTGATACCTCATTAGGGGAATTTTGAAGTCTAAAATGGGTCTTCTAAGGAAATAATAAAATAATATTTAAACCAATAAAATAATATTTATGAATTTGCAATTCACTTTTTGCACCAAAATCCATATAACTATGTTTAAATTCAACTCAAAAGGGAGTAGTCTTTAGTGCGACTTTTTGGTGTTTCTAGTGCCAAAATCTGGTGAAAAAATTTGAGGTAAAAGCTTGATTTATGTTATTTAAACTAGTTTTTTTTAATTGTAAATATAGATTCAACACCCTAAAAAACCCCTAGAACACTTTGATTGTGCAAGTTACCCATCAAATTTTTGTTTTCAATAAATTATTGCCCGATTTTAAAGAAATTAGATCGAAAAAATCCACTGGAAAAGCCTTCAAAAAGTTGCACTAAATACAACTCCATTCAAAAGTTATACCAAAATAAAATTAATAAAAAAATTGTATTGTTGTGACTATAAATAAAAATGACATTTTCAAGAAAAAGTCATTATCATTGAACAACTAATGCATTTGTCTTTTATATTTAAATATCTTAAAATAAAATATAAATATAAATTCATAAATTCTTAATTATATAATATACTATTAATTACAATTTATATTATTTAAATTATATAATAACATGTAATTAATATAATATATAAAAATAATATAATATAATATATGTAATATATTGTTTTAGGTATGAATTTTATATTACATATTGAATTGATAATATATAATATAAAATGGAATATAATATATATTCTATAATATTTAGATTATTTTTCATAATATTATATATACTATTAGTATATATTAATATAATCATAATAAAATGAATTGAGTTGTATTTAAAATTAAAGAAAAAAAAAGTATTGAAATAAATTTAATTTATATTTATCTATATATTGACATTAAAAAAAAAAAAAATTGCCCCAAACTATGGTGAATCTAATATACTTTTTTTCAACATACAAAACTAATATACATTTTTCATCATACAAAACTAAAATGTTTTTTTCCTTTAATTTTAATATGTTTATATTGTTATTAATAATATAATAATATTATTTATATATTTGATTTATCATAAAATTACAAGGTTACATTTTTATTTATTTTAATTTCATATGTATAATATATGTGTATAGATATTAACTAATAATTAATATATATGTATAGATTAGTCTTAGAGATCACTCAGTATCTAAGTTTTAGTTGTTTATTGTATTGTGAGGCATTGAATTCCAATAAAATCGGAGGCCATTATGGGATTTTGTATTCATGGGATGTTATGGTAAATGCTTAGAGAATGCTTAGAGGATTGGGTTTCAAATTGTTGGATTCTTCTGGACTAAAATTGGGTGTAATTTCATATGATGTAATCACTCGTATTTGATTGAATATGAACTGTAATACTAAAGTGTTTTTTTCTTACTGAAAAAAAAATAAAAAGAGGATATTAACTAATAATTAATTTGAAATTGTAATTTTAAATAAAATGAGATGAATATATAATTTAAAAATAAAAATATAAAAATATAATATTTATTGAAAACTGTGTAAATAGATGAAGATGGTATAGGGATATGCATTGTTTCTTTAAAAAAATATATATGAAATAACAATAATACTATTTTATGCAAAAAGTGTGAAATGACATTTATTATAAGTGCTTTACTTTATGAATTAAAAAGTACTTAGAGCACTACCATGGTTAACCATGAGTTTTTATCCACCATTTACAATGTGGCAAGTAAGTACCTTTAACTCAAGAAATGCTACATCAACCGTTAGGGATAATGTCATCCCCTAAAATGTGATTGGTTCTCATAAAATGAATTTTAATTGTCCATTTTTCTTAGGAGGCTCATTTTAGACCTCAAAATTCCCCTAATGGTTCAGTAATTTTGGTCGCAAATAAGGCAGGGGTTTTCTATGATATGCAGGTCGGATCGGGATGGATCTCTATCCCGATGAGGTGTCGATGACAACTATGAACTTTCGTGCATTTTCTACCAGCGAGAAAGGCAACAACTATTCTCGCTTGCCCCTGCACTTCAAGGGTTCATTGTTCCACCACGTGACCCCAAGGTTTATGTTCCAGTGTGGTGATCTCATAAGGGGAAATGGTGAATGTGAAGAGGTAGCCTCTTTTAGTAGCGATTCATGGCCATCAGGGCTCGACAATCTAGCCTCACGGACGAGCTTTGGTAGCCAGGGGTCCCCAGATCTTATATCCCCTTCTTTTCAAATTTAGATCACTCTTCTCTCTGGAAAAACCATACTTCTTTGGGTTTACTCTGCCGATTTGGTGAAGAACCTTTCGCATGCCCTTGAACTCAGGCTGGGGATTCCTTCTGCCTTTCACCGATTTCTCTATGGAGGTAAACAACTAGAGGACTCTTTTCTACTCTCATTTTACAATATTGAAAAATATGCTACTGTGGTTTTAACCCTTCGTTTGCGAGGAGGAGAAGTTGGCCAGCCATCTTCTGCTCAAGATTTATCTTATAGGGATGTTGTCCATGCACAGCCTCCCAAGAAAGCTACTCAACCCTCTGAGGTTCCCAAACATTTTTTTGTTGATAAATTGGAGGATGTTCCCTTTGTAGAAATTTCCCACTCGGCACTTGAAAACTAGTTTCAAATGTATGCAGAATCTTCCATTATTTTTTTATTCAACGGATTATGGCCTCAGATAACAGATCTCTAGCAATGGATTCATTCCACTTGGAAAAATAACATCAAGGTTATTTTCTGTTCGAAGAGTTTCTTTATAGTTTTGTTTTCTTTCAATGAAGATTATCAAAAAGCCTTAACTGGTGGTCCATGGTTTTGGGGAAAAGTAGGGTTATTCCTCACCCCCTGGTTCCTAGACTTCGACCCTTCTATGACAGTCATTATCAAGCTTCTTATTTGGGTCAGGCTTCCAAATCTCCTTGCTTATTTATGGCACCTTTTTGTCTTTCAAGGAATTGGAAAATCTCTGGGTCACTTTCTGGCAGCGGATCCCTCTAAGGGGGAGACAGGCATATACACCTATGGTAGAATATGTGCTGAGATTGACATAAGTAAAGGTTTACCCGATCAAATCAATCTCAAAGTTGATGATTTCCTTTGGACACAGACCCTGGACTATGAGAACATTGCTTTCCGATGTCGTCATTGCCATCAAACAGGGCATCTTCAAAACTCCTGTACTATGTTCCTCGCCCAAAAGAAGAGAAGCAATCACAAATCAAACTCTAAAAACTGGAAACCCTGTGATTCGCCTCCCATGGATGACATTGAGTCCTTCAGTTCGGATGAGGATGAGATTGAAGCAGATGAAGAGGTAGCAACGTAGGAGAAGGATATGCCATCAGCAGACCCTAGGGGACTCAATGTTTCTTCGAGTGCTCAAAAACGAACTCATGAGTCCTCCTCCTCCGCCTCGGATAAGGAGACTCTTTCTTTAGTCAACAACAGTCTTCAAGTGGTTTTAGTCCGCCTGCTCCATGACGGTTGGGTTAAAGTTACAAAAAAGAAAGGAAAGAAATGTCGTATTGAGGATTCAACCCATTCTGGGTAGATTCTTGTGTCTGTCTCTTACGGTTCCTATGTTTCTCTTCATGGTCTTCTATGTTTCTCTCTTGGTTATTTAACAGAACCGAAGTTGATAGTTTATCATTTCCGGCTTCCCCGCTATCTAACCTCTCTTGACTGTAACTTCATTCTATACCATATGTTTTTTCAATAAAACCAGTCTTTCTTAAAAAAAAATACAATTTAAACAATAAAAAATTAAAATATTATATTTCTCACTCTAACTTTTTTTACAAATTTAATCCCTTCTTAAACTACAATTTGTGCAACTCTAATTTAACCTATTTTAATCATTTAAAAAAAACCAACCACAACCCCAAAATGGACCAATTTTCGAACAGCATCGCTCACAAGTCAATAGACATCAAATCATCAGCGACCCCAAAATGGACAATTTGCCCATCAAATTCGATGTGTGGATACACCATCGCTCACGGGTCACTAGACATCAAATCATCTTGCTCCCTTCCCAACCTACATAAATGGTTCCTTCCGATGTGTGGATACACCATCGCTCACGGGTCACTAGACATCAAATCATCTTGCTCCCTTCCCAACCTACATAAATGGTTCCTTCCGTAACAAAAATACATTGTCATCACATAACATTTTATGATACACGGAACTTTCATGATTGGAAAGTCAAACTCATATTTCCATGATTTGTCAAAGTCAATTAAATATTATTTTCATAGTTAGTTGCATTTTCTTTCATTTCTTTATTAGTTTATCTCTTAATTATATATTCTACACCGTGAAGTATGTGTGACGACAGTTCAACGTGGTAAAGTGATATTGGAAACCTTTTTTTATCCTATGTGGAACAAACATCCATTCTGAATGTTCGTGTTGAAAATAAAACCAATTTTAAATCTATTTTAAATTTTTATATTTTGAAAATAATTGCTACCTCATGCATCTACAATTTTTGTTTAAAAATTCTGTTCATTATTATTATTTGATTTTTTTTTTCAAATAAAGCACACATTTACAATAACAAATATATCAATTTCTTTTAACATTGTTTTTGTTTGGTTAAAAGTATGTGGGGAAATTGAAATTCTGTTTTTTATAAAACACCAACAGGGTAATTCTAGGTGGAATGTTTTCTCTTAAATGACAATGATAAATCAAGAGTGATTTTCCCTGAACAATAATGATGATTTTCTTTGAACACTAGTGATGAGTCAAGGAAACTTAGTGATTGTCCTTACTATTGGTTTGTCAACTAAATTATGAAAAGTTTTCCCAATATATAAAATACAAAAAAAACAACAAAACAAAATAAATACATACCTCTATAAATACTTAGATTTATACTCAACATCCAATTATATATATATAGACTCCATTCTCAAAGAAAGAGTAGAGACATCCATCACTAATTGCTCTTTGTAAATGCAAACTAACTTATCATTGTTATTCAAAAAAACCTAAACTATATAATTATGGTCCTTAAAAAAACAAAATTTCACTCTTACTAGATTCTTGAACACTCCATATAATTCTGACCGAATTTAATTTTTAATTTTACTTTTTATTTTTTTTAAATCTAGGATAATTTTTGTTTTTATTTTTTATGCCACACAATAGCAATTAACTTATGCTTCAACAGGAGCCGAGGTCACTTACACAACAGGCCATATACTCAATGAGATTTGAACCTCCGTCTCGTGAGTTTCACCCAACAAAACTTACCGGTAAACCACATGTCACTGTATAACACTCCGTTCAATTTTAATTAGAAAAGAGCAGGAGTATGGGTAGGGTCTGCCAGTACGGGGTGCATAGTCATTACCATAATTGTTTCCTTACAGTGAGGAACTCTCCGCGTTGGCAACCGCGTAGTGGGCGGTGGTAAATGACAGATACGTCATTCCAACGAAGCAAACATACGTCACAGTGATGAGTCACTATTTATGACGCGTGTGAAGCTATCTAGCAGTCAAACCCGTGTATCTTCAATCCGTGTTTCATTGATCACAGCTTCAACTCCTTTGGCAGCGCCCTCTATAAGGGAACAACTTCTTCCGTAATTTTTAGCCATAAAAATGCCCCCGTCTTGATCTCTAACCTTTGGCTCCATACCTTTGATATTTTTGGAGACGAGCAAACCCTTGCGGAGATGGTGAAACCTTGAGAGCAATTAACTAGCTACTGACGACATTATGTATTGAACAAATAGAATCTGCCACATGGCGGAGACACCGAAAAAAATATTATGTTAAACGAATTTAAGATTGTTAAACAATGCCTAACTACAGAGCAAAAATGAAATTGAACTCACATTCACATTAGTGCAATTCTAATATTCAGTACAAACCGATTCCTCTTCCATCAAAGCACACCTCATCTGAATACAGTGTTTTCCTGCTTTGCTCTGCTCTCCTTGGGATTGGATTTATTGATAAATACTCTATGTCCATTTTTTCAAGTGGGTTTAGAGCCGGAGTTTTGAGTTTGAGCTTATACATGTGACCAAATTAACTACTTGAAATTATCTTCAGTAGTAGTCCCTGCCCGTAGAAATAACAAGCACGCAGTTCATAGATTAAGAGAAATTATGCTAGTTTAAAATTTGTATTTATAAATGTACAACCCAGGTCTTCCTCTTACATTGGCTTTTGGAGATTCTTGGCTGTGTTTTCTTGCTGTCATCAAGCTTTGCAGAAAACTCAGAAATAGCAATACCATCATAGAAGTTGGATGTGAAATTGATAGAAAACAGAAGACTCCAAGAATAGCTTGTTTATTTGTATTACAGGAAACAGATATTTATACAAAGAGAAGAACCTTCTCGAGGTTCATTGTCGATGGAGATAGCTTCTTTAGGAAGATAAGCTATCTCTCCAGAAAAATCTAAACGACTCCTACTCAAATCTAGATGACTCCTTGCATTAGCTGGTCTAAGTCTCAGCTAGGCTTACAACAGTTCATGACAACAAGACTTTCATTTTTGTCTTCTTTCTAAATGGTCCATACTTGTTTATTTGCAAATGCAGTTTCATCTTCACTTTTCTCACCATTAGATAGTGGTGAAATTTCCCCTTTCTTGATTGCAGGCTAACATTCTTTCCATTCACCATTGCTGGAGGTTCTCAGGATTTACATTTGTCCTCAATTCTTGCCATTTCTTAAAGTTTGATTGCCTTTTCCTCACTGTCAATATATGCACACTCTTCTTTAAAGAGGCTATTAACTTTCTTCAGTTCATCAACTATTATCAAGTCTTCCACAACTTCATTAGCTTCTATTGAATCCTCCATGATTTTTCTTTCTACAATCTCTACATCATTATGTAGATCTTCATCTTGCATAGTTGGTTGATTCATGTTTTTAACCTCTTTAATCAACTTTGTGGTTGAGTCATCATGCATTTGATTTGTATACGGAGATAGGCATATCTTCTCACCAAACAACTCATTCATCAATGAGTTGTTTTTCATGCATCAAACTGAACCACTCTTCATGAGATACATAATTCTCATCATATTTGACTTCACAAGTTTTTGCATCACAGGGGGTTCCCTCACTATCACATGCTACTCTTTTCTCAGCTACCAACATATATTCAGTCTTTATGATGCTTTCATCACAATCACTATTTTTAATAACAGTTTCATTAATTTCATCTTTCTCACTCCACTTCATGCTATACTCCATTTCAAGAATATACCAAAACATTTTTGGATCAAATATTTCACCAAATTTATTTAAAATGCTTGACAGAATGTTTTCATCTAGCGCTGATATAATGAGAAACAATGCTATTGCACGTCTACTCTTATTTTCAGAATTCATATGAGTTTCTTGGACAAATTTCCATAAATCTATTGAATCTAATAATCCTTCCATTTTAATAGCCCAAAGTTCAAAATTTTCACCTGAAAATGATGGCAGCACTGGGAATAATCTCTTCAATACTGCATCCATAAAATCTTCTGGTTGATCCGGATTCATATCTTCATTGAGCATTGATTCCATATCCCGCAACAATGCATATTGTTCTACAACTTCTACTTTTTGATCATTTCTCTTGTATTTTTGAGTTGTCTTCGAAACTCTTTTTGTCTCTTTTACCTACCCATTGCTCTATAGTAAAGCCAAATTTGCAACAAATTTTTACTATACAACGCACCTTAATTCATCCCAAACAAAGTTTCCAAAGAAATATTTAGCACCAAACTCACATTCACAACATAGGGCTAGTAGCAGAAACAACAATCACGCTTTCAGATTTTTTATGAGGCATTCACAAATTCATTATATATAATAAACTTTTTTTTAATAAACCCACTTTTAAAAAAACTCAACTGCCTCCACCATATTTTCATACAAGGTGTTGCTTTCACAACTTTTAAAAAAACGTATTTTTAAAACTTATCTCTCAAAAGTCAAACCTCTTAAAACTTACACCAACAAAGTCAAACCTTTTAAAACTCTTCGCACAAATGCACGATTCCGTTGGATGAGCAGATCCACTTACAACAGCTGGACGATATATTCCACTTGTAGATCTGGTTGCAGCGTTCAGCTCGAACAAAACATATACACCTTGCAGAAAGATCAACAGAATACGCTTGCAGATTGCTTGGACACTAGTTATATCATACAAGCTAGTTGCTCGTCACTCGCCCACAACAGGATCAACAGAACACTGAGCCCTCCGCTCTGGCTCAACACAGGTTAACGGCTCCTACTCACTGCTTCTCCTTGCCGGCACAACTCTGGCTCAAGCGCCACCTCTTCTTACAACTCCTCAAGTCGTGCCAGCGGTCTACGCCTCGTCCAATTTCCAACACCAATGAGAGATCAGCTCCACTAGTCGAGACCCAATAGTCTCACAACTCTTCACACCACAAGCTCCGGCACAACTCAGCAGCTACACCTTCAACACTCGAGTGATCCCAAATCTCAACGACCACACACACGCTCCAACACACAATCTTCTCAATGCTCCTGTACCAATAACTTGACTCCTCTTCTCTGCAGTGTACTTTTTTCCACAGCACCCCCAGCCAAAACCCTCGGCTCTTCAAGCCATTGAGTATACAGCTATATACCGAGCACTCACAGCTCTCAACGAGCACACAGCTCTCACCGAGTACTAATATCACTGCAGGCACTCACCCCTGCAACCACCACGCCGAAACCATGGGCTCTGATACCATGACAGAAAACAGAAGACTCCAAAAATAGCTTGTTTATTTGCATTACAGGAAACAGATATTTGTACAAAGAGAAGAACCTTCTCTGGAGATAGTTTCTTTAGGAAGCTAAGCTATCTCTAGAAAAATCTAGACGACTCCTACTCAAATCTAGATGACTCCTTGCATTAACTGCTGTCAGCAAAATAGGTTGAAATTACTGTACATCCAACAGAAATGACTGTACTCTGCAACCGTGACTAGTACATGATGTTTATGGGCCAATGCTATCACAGAAAAGCAATCTGCAACAGTCCTAATTACACATCAACAATGAAATGCTACAATAATCTAATAAGTTAATTGAAGCTTGCATTCTAGAGAACTCTGGATCTGAGCTGGATCATGGGAAATATTGGCTCTGAACTTGACATGGAAGTGTACAAGAACAAAAGATTCTCCTGTAAAAAGCTGTGAGGTCTCCACATCTACGTCAAGCTTTTCAAATTCCTCAAGGATCCTCCACATATATCTCGGCCTTCTTTGACTGGTAATGACAATAATTGCTTCCCTGTCATAAATTTCCACGGAAACCTTTAGGTCTGTGTTCTTGTCTGTTCTTTCTTCCGATTGGATTGCCAGCAGATTGTCTCTCATTCTCTTCAGTCGATGGAGATCATCCTCGAGCTTTCTGATGTAATTAATGGCTTCCTCGTATAATCCACATCTGTCAAGCTGTATGAAGAATTCAAATATAAAATTTAGTCCTATAACCAATCACCGGCGATGTTATAGTTTGAACTAAATGTATCACTCGTGGAAGACATGTAATATGTTGTAATTATTACCTTGGGAGGAGTAGTGGGCAAGAGAGACTCCAGTTGTGTACACAAGTATTTCATTCGTTTCCTGCGTAACTGTTCTGCGACTATTTGGCTTTCTCTGGTCTTATTAACATTGGGCATTTGATCCACATCTCGCCATACTATTTCTTGAAGATCAATACACTCTTTTTGTGAGTCTGAGTCTGCAGCTTCCAATGGACGCTTTCTGGAAGCAGTGACTTGGCAATCCACCTGCTGACTGAGTTGTTGATCATTTGAATTACAAGAGTAAGAATAGGGAGGCAAACAGTGCAACGCCATAATCAAAGGTATGGAGCCAAAGATTAGAGATGAAGATCGGGGCATTTTGATGGGTAAAGATTAGGGAAGAAGTAGTTCCCTTATAGAGGGCGCTGCGAAATTTGTTGAAGCAGCTGTGATAGGCACATCAATGGAACACGGATTGAAGATACAAGGCTTTGACTGCTAGATAGGTTCACACGCGTCCTAAGTAGTGACTCATCACTGTGACGTATGTTTTCTTTGTTGGAATGACGTATGTGTCATTTACTGCCCACTACGTGGTTGCCAACACGAAGAGTCTCTCAAGGTACGGAAACACTTATGGTAATGACTATGCACCCCGTATTGCGGATCCTACCAGATAAACGTTACATAGTTCTTTTCCGATTAAAAAGGAAAGGAGTTTCAAATTTGGTAGGAATTATAGTTGCTGTTTCGTACGTGCTTAGTGTAAAAAGTAATTAATAATTATAAATAATAATAGAAACTTTATTGATGTAGGTATAAAATGTATAAAATTTGACATGGATTTTAAGTTAAAGGGAGTTTATTTTATTGATGCAGGTATAAAAATTGAGTTGGGTTTTAAGTTAAAAGTAGTTCATGGATTTTAAGTTAAAGGGAGTTTATTTTATTGATGCTGGTACACAAATTGAGTTGGATATTAAGTTAAAGGGAGTTCATTTCAAAGTGAAGGTTTGCTTAAAAGGGATTGAAGCTTTATAAGAGAAGAAGTCTCAAGTAATACTTGTAAGTGAGAAAAAATAAGAGATGACGACTTCAAACGAGCATGAAGAAGTTAGTTGTGAGAGAGGATATTGGCATTTAGAAAATTAATTTTATAGAAATTTTGGAAGTTGTAAATCTTAAATTTGGGTAAAAGAAGTATCTAGCTGAAATAATGTATGGAAAAGAAGTCCAAATAGGGGAGGGAGGCCAGTGGTTGCGTGCCCTCATAGGGGAGGGAAGCTAGTAGTTACGTGGCCTCCCTATGTGGACCAAAAATGACACTTGGCGAGTTGACTCAGATGTACGATGCACGTCGCCCATGTGCCTCCACATGTCCCCTTCGTGAAGTGGACCCCACCTTCATGATTTGACATCATTTATGGTTCTTGTTGGCTCAACTACTCGACCTTGTTTCATTCCTCGTTCATTTTTGTTTAGGCCTGAAACCTAATCATTATGCTCCGCTGGTAGTTGTGTGTGAAGTGTTCATTTATGGCGAGGTGAACCTTCGTTTATTTCTTGTTATGGCATCTTGTTTGACTGTTGCATTGTGTTGTTTAGCTGTTGCGGTGTGTTGTTCGACTGCAGAGGTGGGGTGTGGGCACAATAAAGGGTTTCCTCTCTTGGGTGGTATTTCCTTGCTGCAGGGTTGTATGCCGTCGACTATGGTTCAGAATTAGAGGGACCTTTGTTCGATTTCTCTTGCTTGCTCAACCCTGTTTGACCTAGCACTGGACATCATGGTCGGCTCGCTGCAACAGGTGTTTGGAGCTTGGCGTCATCGTTCCCTAATAGGATTCTTCATCCTACAACTATGTTTGTCAACACATAAATTTTCTCGGTATTCACACCATTCATCTTTTGTTGGTTATTCTCTGGCTTGTGTGCCTTTTGTGAATGTACGATTTTTTTATTGGTTATTCTCTGGCTTTTTTTCCTTCTGAGAATGTATGGTTTTTCTGTGGCTTCAATTGGTGGCTTTTGTGGCTTAGGTTGAAAAAAAAATTAGGGTTTTTGCACTGGTTAAAGGGTTTTAAAGAAAATATGGAATTTGGGGTTATATTGTCGGTTCTGTGGGCTATTCGGTGGTTTTTTTGCCTTTTGTGGATGTAAGGTTTTTTTGTGACTTCAATTGGTGGCTTATGTGGCTTAGGTTGTGCAAGAAATTGGGGTTTTTGCACTATTTAAAGGGTTTTTAAAAAAATATGGAATTTGGAGTTATATTATGGGTTGTGTGGGTTATTCGGTGGATTTTGTGTATCTGTGGATGTAGTGTTTTTTGTGGCTTCAATTGGTGGATTCCGTAGCTTAATTAGTGGATTTTGTAGCTTAATTGGTGGCTTCTGTGGCTTAGGTTGAAAAAGAAATTGGGCTTTTTTCACTAGTTAAAGGGTTTTAAAGAAAATGTAGAACTTGTGGTTTTAGTATGGGTTATGTGGGCTATTTGATGGCTTTTGTGCCTTTTGTGGATGCAGGGTTTTATCTGTACTGAGAAAAAAATGATGATTGTATTCTTTGTCTAACTAATAAAAATGTTCTTATGATGAACGCTTTAAGTTTAAATGAAAAACATTTCAATTTGTTTGTGATAAGAGAAATTTCCAAACAATAAAATTTCCTATGCATAATGGAATGTGGAATGTTCCATACAAGAGACCAAGTTATTATAGGAGGGTAGATACAAATCTAAATCATTATGGTCACACATTGAACCATTATTTCAATGGCTTCATCCCCATGCATTCTAAACCTTTGAGATAGTTGCGAGGAAAATATATTTTTAACTCCATTTATTTGGACCATTTTCTTTTGTTTATGTTGGATAACCACATGGCATTGCTAGGTGAGATTGCACGTTAACTGATCTGCAAATGGCTCCTGGTTTTTATTTAACCTTTCTTCTATCCACTTCTCATATTATTATTTTGTATTAAGAGGTTGTTGTAAGTAACTACAAAAAAAATTGTCTTACTAGAAATTGTTGTCTTCTTATGATTACATTCCCACTCTTAACTGCATTTTGATACCTTTATACAAAGAGAGTGACTGAGCCATTTTTTGGGTTACCCATGAGCCATAACTCTTTTAGCTAGGTGGTTATGGGAGCACATAACCTGCAAGTACTATGTTTTCTAAACACGGTGTTCATAATGTATATTGAATTCTCAAGTGGATTAATTTGCAGTGATGAAATTCTTGAATATTTTTTCAAGGCATTGCTAAATCAAATCTAGTTAGAGTGCTTATGTTATGTAACAACTAAATCATGGGTGAACTTAATAAATCAGTGCACAATTGAAAATTTGGTCTGAAGAATTTATAGAAAATTAGGATTTCAACAATTACTGGTAATATGATTTCTATAATATAGGTTGAGCTAAACTATGTTCAGACTCAGTGAATAATGTGCTTCTAGTAAATGAAAAGTAGGCTAACTAAGTAATGTGCAACCGGTATATTAAATGTAGGCTCACTAAAGAATGTGTGGAGAGTAAATGAAATGTAGGCTCAGTAAACAATGTGCAACCAATGTTATCATTCACATAATTCCTCCATGTTTCCATAATTCTGCTAACCTCAAGTTATGCATATGTGTTTCATACTTCAATATCAAATTGGATGGCATTTATATAAGTTGGAAATAATAAAACATAAACATCTAGAGTGGGTTTACTTACACACCAAAGGGTTGGATAGCACTAGGTGACATGGATGGATAGAGGAAGACATCTCCATGAATGAAAACTTGACACTAGTTTTTATATTGATAAATATAATGAGATACATAAGATGGGGGAAGCCCTTATCTATAACAATAAAACCCATAAACCCTAACCCTAAGCTTATGTCACATAAGTTAGTTTTTGTAACATTATAAATTATGCAGCATTTTTGTAATCAGTTAGTTTTTGTAACATTGCAATTTAGTTAGTGAGTTAGTTAGTTTTTGTAACATTATAAATTATGCAGGGATATTGTAATGAGTTAGTTTTGTAACATTGCAATTTAGTTAGTCAATTAGTTAGTTTTGGTAACATGTCAGTTAGTTAGTTTTTGTAACATTATAAATTATGCAGGGTTTTTGTAATCAGTTAGTTTTTGTAACATTGGAATTTAGTTAGTTAGTTAGTTAGTTTTTGTAACGTTATAAATTATAAACCATACTCGAACTATATTGTATATTTAACTAGTATATTAAACTACATGTTTATTTTGAACTGCTACATTTTGGTTTAAAAAAAGAAGGATGGTAACTTCATCCAGATTGCAATTTGGTTACAAACATAAAAGTCATTCTACCCCTACGCTTGATGGCCTCCATTTTCTAAATTTCCCAAACTTGTTGAAGTGCCCGCATGAACCAAATTTTTGCCATATGCTTGAGTCCAATTTACTCCTTATAACCATGGAAGGATTGACTGGCCGAATTTTTCACTTGTGCTACTAACCCCAACACTAACTGGAGGTGGCCTATAATACATAGGATTCACCCCTACACTGGTAGGTGTATCAGGGGTGGGTATAACCCCTGGCTTATAGTGGGGGACTTGGATGTTAATCAGGTCTTGGTATGACGATATATGATCTTCAATGTGGTCCAAAGTGTTGTACATCATCCTTTTTTCCTCCAAATGACTTGCACCATACATTTCCCTGTCTGTCGCCCCTTCTTTTTCCAACACTTGTTGAGCCTTTCTTGCCTCCCTCTCTTGCCTTGCCAACAATTTTTTATGTTCCTTCTCTTCCCTTGTTTTTTGTCTTCTGATCCTTTCCTTTGCCCAAGTTGCTGCTGCTGCAATCCTTGAATATCTCTTTTCCTTGGCCAAATCCTTCTTTCTATTTTTATATTGCTGAATTTCAAGTTTTCTATGCTCAAAATTAAACATTAGGTTCATATATTCTTCAAAGGTGAGTAACTTTGAACTCCTCTCTAACCGAAGATAGTATGTTGTTTAAAGTGTCGATGAGGCCTTCACTCTCTCTATTGCTAGCTTTAGGAACCCGCCAAGAATTGTTTGGTTCATTGTCACATGCTCCTGATTGCTTGAAACTTTCCTTTCAACCTCAGGGAAACATGATTTAACCCCATTGTTGTGTTCATTTGGTACTTCATTCTGAATAGACTCTTCTTCCAATGATCCATTATCCACAAAATAATAAACAAGTTCAATGTTCACCTCTACTGGTTGAGAAGGCATGGCCATGCTTTCATTATTGGTGGATGAAACATTATGTTTGTTGTTATTCATCATGGCCTCTTCCAAACATGCTGGTGGGGTTACTTGGGTTGGCATGCTCAATTGGTCATTGTTGATTCTTGTTACATTCTCATTTGAAACCTCATTTTCATTGTCATTTTCATGATCAACTGCCTCATTTGGAATATCACATGCAAAATTAGTAGGTGCTTCAGTGGGTGTGGAAACCTCCATGTTATTGACAATTGGTTCATTACTAAATTGTTTCTCGCGTACATGTTCATCATCATAGACGTTCCCTTGAGAAAGGGATATCATACCTTCAATAACAATAACATCTTCTCGCCAATCCACATCTTCTTGGGCATCAACCTGGTCATGTAATTCCTCTGCTTGTTGGCCTCCCACACCAAATTTCTGACTGCAAATAGTATCATTAATAAGAGCATCAACATTCAGTGGCCAAATTCCAGTCCTCCTAAATCCATCCTTGATATTAGAAGGTCTTAGATCCATTTTAAATTCTTCGCTTGCAAGGTCAACTAGCTCAAATCTTTTTACCTCCACCCCTGGATTCTTTTCCATCCATGAAGCTTGCTCTGCCCTAAAATAGTTCTTGAAAGGCCCAAACACACTGAAATCAAGGGGTTTCAATCTGCGAGTGGTATGAGCTGACAATGTTAATAGGTCAATGCCCAAATGGTTGGTGTCCTCGATTTTTTGCACAACCATGTAGCTTCCATGGCTATCTAAAATTAGTAGGTGTTTATTTTTGGGCGAGACACCACCTGGCACAGATGCTGCAAAGTGAAAAATCAAATTCAAGAAGAGTTCCTTTGTCATCCATGCATGCACCTGGTTCACAATTATGTATATAGTTTTTAAGTAGTGTTTTTCCTATGAATAAATAAAAACCTAGGATTAAAAAACTAGCTGCATTGACACAACAAAGTATAGTGATCCAATCCTTGCTCCTAGGAAAAAAATTGGCACATTTTTTCTCCCTCTCTTGGCAGTTACCCGCATGCCACAATTCCTTGCAGCTTGTAATCCTATTTCGTCATAGTTCCATATATGGTTTGAGGCATAAGAGTGTTTGTCATATGGATGGGAAAAGGGGTCATAGAACTTAGATGCAATTATAGGGCATAAAATTAAATCCTTGTCTTTGTCAAGGTCCTCCACTGTTCGGAAGACAAGGTATGGATTCCTTTTCTTAAACCTACTCCACCAAGATTTTCCAAGAAACTCATCTTTGAAGGGGTTTGGCATCCCCTGACATATTTGAGCTACTGTGTATTTGAGTTGTATCAACTATAACCCATGTCCCATTTGTGCCATCTCCTTACACCACACAACCAACTCGATGTCCTCCTCTTTAGTCATAACAGTAACATGCCCTGTACACTTTATATGAGTGTGCCCATTAATTTAATAATGTATGCTTGAGGATTTTGCATATCCATGCACTGAATATCCCCTGTACTCTATGTCATCAATTGCACCTAGCATGTCTTCCTTTTTCCACCCTCTTATGGCACTGATCTTCTTTGTTGAGATTGCACCTTGTATTGTGTTTGAGTGTGGCTCTGTGGTAGATGGCTGGATAGTAAGATTTTCCACCACATGGGCATTCTCAACATCATTGCATAGTGAATTGACAACATTCACATCATCCACCATTTCCTCTTCCGATGAAGTGCATCGCAATTAGGCACCCTTGGTCCCTCTCCTTCTCATGTTCCTTATACGGTCTACAATTGAAACTCATGGCATGGTTGCAATAACATGCATATTGTTAAAATTTATTTTTGTCAATGGAAGTTGTTTCAATAATAAAAACTTAGTCTTATTTGAATAAGAAATTTAAATATGAAAAGGTTAATCAATAATTGCAGCCTGCATAATATAAACTTAGTCTTATTTAATTCATGAAATTTAAATATGAACATGTTAATCAATACTTGCAACGTGCATATATTTGAATAATAAATAATGTGTTTGCAACTTGCAGATATCAAATAATGTTATTTGAATATCTGAATAATGGTTTGGTCTGTGGCAACCTGCATATATCAATGAATGTAAGATGAATATCTAAATAATGGTTTGGTATGTGGCAACGATTCTTTTGAGATTTAACATATGCCTCCCTCCCTTCTGAGATTTAACATAGGTGTCCCTCCCCTATGTTATCTTCATTTTACATCAATTTCTTATTATTGAGCTTAGACGTGACATGAATTCGAACCTTGAAGACCTACACGTGGACCTCTAATAAAAAGTGACTTTGCTAGTTTTATGATGTGACATAAATATTTACCTATTACAAAGTTGAAGGTAAAACTCAAATGCATTGACTTGAATCTCCATCCACATATATAAGGACTTTATTTGATAGAAATATCAGGGGTATGTGTTTGATAGAAATATCAGACCTATGTGTTTGATAGAAATATCGGGCCTAAATTTATTTTGAATATAATAATGTATCCTGAGCAGGGAATCAAATCCATAAGACCCCGATCAACCTCAGAAAAAAGGCAAGGATACTAAAAACTGTCTCCTTACAAATTTTAGGAATAGGTGTTGGTTAATTGAAATAAGTTTTAAATTCATTTTTTCTTAAGGTCAGTGAAAAAGGTGACTAAAAGTTGTAGTGTTTGATCGTATCTTAAAAGAATCTAGTTCCAAGACATTTAGAACAATTTTACACAAACCTGTATTTCCATAGAAATTATTCTACTCTACCTGTAAATATTTAAGTAAATAGTCAAGAACATCAAGAAATAAGATGTAGGGCATCAAATCTAATTTAAAATAACATAATCCTTAATCCCATGTAAGGAATCCAATCTATAGAGTGCCTCAAAAAGCCTTAGACACCTCAGTACAAATGTTAGGTGCCTTGCTAACTGATGCTGGTTGCCAACCATGAAGTAATGGAAATATCAATGGCTAGACCACTGATTAGCGTGAACAACAACACACAGACATTGCATATTTTATTTTCTATACATTTTCAGCTACAACTGCTTCCCATATTCTATATATATATATATATATATATATATATATATATATATATATGAACTGTTTACTCTTAATTATGTGAACCACCTCAATTCAATGAAATTGTCTTAATTTCATGAGCATCTGGAATGAAATGGCCCTTGTTTGACATCTTATGTGTAAGCCTTTTTTAAGGATACTATTGCTTATATTAAAGGTATTGCTACTTAAAGACAAGACTGTTGCTTATGCAAAAATTTTAGAGACTGGACTTTCGCATTATGACAAGACTGGACTTCCTGCATAAGAGAAACTTAGTCTTATTTAATTCTCTATTGTATTTTTTGGGCATGATTAATTTTTCATCTATGTTGACTCAGATGATATGGTTTTTTGTCTACAATTTCACACACATAAAATAAATTTCACACACTTAAGATAAATTGAATGTTGGGCATGATTAATTTCTTCTCTGTTGACTGATATGCTATGGTTTTTTGTTTGCAATTTCACACACATAAGCTAAATTGCACACACAATTTTTTCATATGGTAAATTAATGGAAGATTTGGAAGATTAAAAATAATAGAAAAACGATAGCTTCATATGGTAAATTAATGGAAGATTAAAAATAACAGAAAGAAATAAAGAAAAAAATTGAAGTTTATACTGTGAATTATTGGAAGATTAAAAAAAACAGAAAGAAAATACTTGAATTATTCAAACCTGATTACAATGTGCACAGTCTCTGATGTTGCGAACCCAGCTGTAGATGAGTAGAATGAAAGTTTATGAATCAATCGTGAGGTGGTTTTATAGTTTATTTTTTTGAATTTAATTGGAAAGGAGGATTGACATGGATTTTTTTTTTCCAAATTTGAATGTGCATTGTGGAATTATTTGGATGTCATCGAATGACTGACAAACTCTTGTCGTTGATCCTTGTGCTTTCCTATGTGTTTTCCTGTGTTTAATTTCTGAATCTTGTGTGTTGGTGTCATTTATTGCTTTGAGCAGGTTGCATTGATGAATATATATGGAGTTATGACTTACACATACATTCTCTATTATTGTGCATGTATCAAAGAACTTTGGTGATAGCTGCTCCAATGTATATTTATTGGGGTTGGTCTGATGTGATATGTGTACTGCTGGATAGTATAAGATGAAATTTTTGCTTATTAATTTTGTCTTGTTTTCGAAATTAGTTTTTTGGCCATCTTTTGATGAATGCGTGAGACCAATACTATAACAACTAGTGGTCCCTAAAAGAATGTGTGAGACCAATACTATAACAACTAGTAATCCCTAGAATCATTGACTTATGCAGCGAAATAAAAATAACATATTTAAGTAAAATTATCAATATAAAATAGTTTTAAAAAAATGTATATATAATATATTCAACTTAAATATATTAAACTTCTTAAATACCATGACTATATTACTTTTACTTTTTAGTTTATATTACACTATCTTAACTAAAATAGCCTTAGATTCATTCCAAAAATATTGTTATTAAATAATATTATTTGTATTTTTTTTTTTAATTAATATTTTTTATAAACATATTTTAAAATTAAATATTAAAATATTTTATAAATTTAAATTTATTTAAAAATTAATCGAAATGACAAGTCTTTATAATTAACGAAGAATAGCACTTAGAGATAAATGCTCATTTTACCATATACTAAATGATAAGTAAGATTACTCGTAATATGAGTGAGTTGAGGTTTGAAGATATCCTTATATTAACCTATACTTGCATATGACCTGGTTATGCTTCCCCTTGATCCAATTCTAAGTTGCGTTTGCCAAAAACACACCGTACAGTGGTTTTGAAGTTTCTATCGACTTACTCCTTTTACTTGAAGTGCGAACATTTGTAGTAAAAAATAGCAACGATCTGCCAAAATGAATCCACCAAGGAAAAAAAAAACAAAAATTTAGATGTAACACGCGTACTATATTTGAGCCGATAGGCCTTCTCTTTGAAAGAGATTTTGAAAGAGAACTAGTTCATCGTCAACATTTTTAATCTGCGGTACGACACGTGTTCCCCAGCCGGTTTTAATCTCTGGGCGGCCGGCTATTGCCTAGCAATTTTGACTGGGTGTTGGCAAAAACCGAGCGCCTCCAGTTTTCGTCCCCGCAGACTCTGGAAATGCCTCTTCTCAGCCTGTATCTGATGTTTACCTGGAAGCATCCCTTCTCAGCCTTCGCAGCAGTGGAGATTAGTCGCTTGGTTATAGTTTGTTCCCTTGTGTTTTATGGTATCAAATTAGTGCTGGTATTTAAGTGGTTCTCAGTGCCGACAAAGAATTTTTAAAAGGGGAATTGAAATTAGTTTTCTCAGTCTCTCTATATGTTGGAATGCATGGAAAACAATAACCGTCCCGACTGTTACCCTTTGTATGAGATTATGGACATATGTCGCATCTTACAAAGACAAGTGGCCCTTGCAGCAGACAATAGGACTTCTATTTTCTCTGCTACAGGTAGAATTCATGTTCAGAGGGAAAATCATACCAATAAATTTTGCAATCATAATGGAGACTCTGTCACGGTATAAGAGGCAAATTGAAAGTTAGAGGCACGGCGCTATGTGTTATTTCACCAGGTTTCAGGTTTGGCTAGGAGTTCTCAGTCAGCCATCACTAACTTCAGAATGTCTGTTGGCTCAGGTAGTGAAGAAACCAATGAGGACCAGCCTGTTCACCAGATGCCCTAAGATGTTGGCGTGGACCCGGATTCCTGACCTTCTCCTGTAGAACAAGAAAATCATTCAGCAAGTATGTTTTAAATTAATTGCAGGTTTTATCAAGTTTTACTTTCAGATCAAATCTAACTGATCAACGCATTAGTGATTCCTTAGTTTGGTCATTTTTTGTACTGGTGGTGAGCACTGATTTGCATAAACTTCTTGTGATTTTTTTCCCCTCATTCAGAGAAGATCATTTGATCATGTCTTGTGCTTGGTTGTGAGACCTGGACTATATGTGTGGCAGTACTCTGTTTTTTTTTTTTTTTGTGGGTACTGCTTTTCATTATTTCCTGTAATGGGTTTTACCGTTTTCAGCTAAGTTCAGCATACAAGGATTGTGTAGGGTTTATTTTCTTGTGGGAAGGAAGGCTCATTTTCTCATTTATTGTAATGGGCTATGGAAACGAATCAGCATAAGCTAGCCGTGCACTCTTAATTTCCTATGGGTATAGCCCTTTTGATTATTCCGTGTAATGGGTTGTCAACTCTGAATATCACACCCTTACTGTTTTCTTCCCGTTTTCATCTACGACCTCATTTTTCTTGGATATGCCCAGATGCATGACCTGATAAAGAATCATCAATTTGCAGGGGTCTCTGGAGGATCAGGCAAGTCTTGTTGAGGCAATCAAGAAATTTGATGTAGTTATCTTCGCTGTAAAGAGACCACAGCTGATGGATCCGCTGAATATTATCAAGGCCATTAAGGAGGTTGAAACCATCAAGGTATATACTATACAGTATACTCTTGATGAGATTTTAGACTTACATATATAGACCATATGTAGATAATAATTCCAGATATGTTTTTACCTGTTGTTTATGATATTTGCAGAGGTTTTTGCCATCTGAGTTTGGCAATGATGTCGATAAAACCCATGCAGTGGAGCCTGCAAAGATCATGTTTGCTTCCAAAGCAAAAATTCATAGGGCCATTAAGGCAGAAGGCATCCCTTACACATATGTCGCCAGCAACTGTTTTGCTGGGTTTTGTCTATCAAGTTTGGGGCAGCCGGGCCTTACTGCACCTCCAAGGGATAAAATTGTCACAGCTGGAGATGGAAGTGCTAAAGGTATTTACAGTATTCGCTCTACCCAAAAAATTGTGTCTCCACATTTGGATTTCATGGAAGTCCAGCAGGGAACTGGTATTCGATTTTGAGATATGTATATTTGCTTCACATCAAATCAGATTCATCCTCCTGTTTTTTTTTCAAATTTGTGCTCTGCTACAAGGTTTTAATTGTATTGGAATTTGCAGAAATGGTTTGGGATGCTTAATGGGAAACAGTTATTAATTCGCAGCCGCATATTTACCAGTTCGCTGTAGTGCAGGATTCTGTTGACACGGATTTCTCAAAAAGCAAAGAACAAGTCTCCACATTTGGATTTCATGGAAGTCCAGCAGGGAACTGGTATTCGATTTTGAGGTATGTATATCTGCTTCACATCAAATCAGATTCATCCTCCTGTTTTTTTTTCCAAATTTGTGCTCTGCTACAAGGCTGTGATTGTATTGGCATTTGCAGAAATGGTGTGATTGTATTGGCATTTGCAGAAATGGTTTGGGATGCTTAATGGGAAATAAATTAGGGTCAGGTGCGTATTCTAGGAAATCTTCATCTTGGAAGAATGGGATTTACTACAATTGAATCTGACTGCCCATAAGCTAAAATTACTACTAGAAGAATCTCCCAGCAGGTTTCTTTGATAGAGCAGTGAATTCTCAGGGCAGTGGATGTGCGACTCACATCACTCTTCATAGCATTCCCAACCTGTAAATTTCTTCATGTCGTAGGAGGGTTAGTTTAATTGTGTAAAAGTAGGAGTGTTGTTGGGAAGGGGAAACAATTGGATAAATCAGAGGACTAGATTGGATTTGCACTGCAGCAAAAATATATTGTAAGTTCGATTAATGATTTGTCTTTTAGTAGCGATTTTTCAGACGTAGTACAAGTTGTAATGTCAAGTGATTGTTGCGGGTTCAGGTCCCCTGTGATAAGAACCTCCTTTATGAGAACGAACACAGGGAGGAATCCTCTGTTCTTGGAAGTCGAAAACTAAATTACACAGATGAATTCAAGTAATTCTCTTTCCCCTGGATTAAAAGTGACTATTTTCTTCTTTGCAATTATATATTCTTCTTTTTCCCTGAAACTCAGGGTTCATTTAGTAAATTCTGTTCTTCTCAAGAAATTTAAACCCCAATATGAATGGTATGATATTTGAATATCAAAATCAATCGAACATTTGCAGGTGTTTAGATAAGGCTGCAACAATAAGCGATAGTGAGAGAAAGAATGATGAGTTGTGCTTGAATGGTTGGAGGATTTGTACAGTAACCCAAGTGGAAGAAGTGAAAATATTGCTTCGAATGGTGCCTATATGGGTAACAGCTATAATATATGCATCAGAATATGCCCAGGCACACACCATGTTCGTGGAACAGGGCAAGACAATGAATACTAACATCGGTGGAAAAAATTGTAAATCAGGATTCAAAATTTAAAAATCCTGCAGGTAAAAGAAAGGAAGAAGAGATAAAACTATTAAATTAATGATTGATATTCTATTAAAATAAATGAAGAAGAGAGAAAACTGATGGACATTTCAAAATCTATCAAAAAACAAAAAGGAACGATGTTGAATTTGTTACACATACGTGCAAGTATACAGATCGTCGATGGGAATCAATCCCTCACTTTGCAATAAACTGTTGATGGAAAGTGAAAGCATTTTATTTTTGGTCCTTGGTTCAAACTGTGTTGGTCGGTTCTGAAAAAGAGTATAAAAAAGTCAATTTCCAGTTATGGTGTTGGGATATTTTCTATCAGTTCATGATTTTTCCGAAATTATTGCTATTTTCTTTGGCAGGAAGAAATATTATTGCCAACTTACACACAATGTGATGTAGTGTGATTATGTGATGTGTCTGGTAAATATCTCGATGTTTGCAATTAGGTAAAAAATTACGCTCTTTCAGAAATTGTGGTTCAAATTTGTATGCCTGACTGAGACTGCGGTCAGCAGGCTTCATGATCTGAGAAATTGAACAGACTCAAAGCAGTATTTGTGATCTGCAAAATTGAAAGGATTTAGAGCCCAGTTGTAAATAGTTAAGGCCAACCTAGTTGCTAATCCCAGACAATTTTTTCACTTAAAGGTTATTTTACTCATATGTGGGATGGTGATTCTCTCTCATGTTGAAGTCATTTTATTGTTTTCGTGGGATACTGGCTGGGATGGTAGATGGGGCTGCCTGCTTAGAGTCGGAGCATTCAGCAGGGGACATGTACCTCTAGAGCTGGACATTTTACTGCAGGCCCTTTTTGTTGGCATAATCTAAAGACCAACTAAATTGCTGCTGCTTTGCTGGCATTTGGTGTTTTGTATAACTGAAGTTCTGAATAATAAATTGTTCATATTGTAATTTCAAGCATTTGGGTTAGTTCAAAAACACTACCAAATCTCCGAGGATGCAGTGATCAATTGCTGAGATGTATAAATTGTTTAATACTGCTGTTTCAAATTTCTAGCAAACTGGATTATGAAATATTCATTGGGAACTTGGAAAAACCATTGGGGAATGAGGTGTTTTAGCTAGAAATTAGCCATGCCCTTTCCGTCATTTAATGTTGCAATGTCTTGCAACATAAATTATTGATGTATTACATTGAAGAGGGCTGAACTGGTGTACCTTTTTCCTTGCTACTTTCAAGTGCAATGTTTGCCTTTGTTAGGACTTTTTTCTTTGGCAACGCCTCTCAGTGCAATACTACATTTCAAAGTGATTTTCACTTTCTTCTCACAAATTTTATGATTGCTATTCTTCCCCTTCAGTTTCTAGATGATGTATCTATGATCTATTTTCCACAGTCATGGCCTAGTTTTTTGAGTTAAATACTAAATCTAGCTCTGTCCATGCAACAATTGATATTGTAGTAAATTAACATAATATATTTTCTATTGCACAGGAACTGCTCCCAGTTCAATACCAATGTTTTGGCATTTCTGTTTCATGACTTCTAATTTTTTTTTATAGTCAATGGAAATGGCTTTGGAAATGTGGAAAAGCTAAGTGGAACGGTTTAACCGTGAAAAATTGTAATAGGGTGGGTCTAGAAACCTTGTCTTCAACATTTTGTGTTCGGGAGCAAGAGGAAGTACCCTTCTGGCTATAAGTATCTAGTGTTGAGAGCACCCCTATATGTGGCCTGCAATAAGCCGGCTGTAACTGTTTTATAATAAATAGCTATAGGCAGGAGGTTACCGGCAATATAAAATTTAGCTATAATAAATAGCTATAGGCAGGAGGTAACCAGCAATATAACATATAGCCAGGAGGCGGCTTGCAATATCTCACAGAAGCCTGCTATAAGTTTCTTAGCTGTGTTATAAACTTCAGAGTGAAATTTCAATTGTGTTTTGAACTTTTTGTACTATGTAAGAGCCAAATCTATTGTTGAAGTCGTAACCTGTCGTAGTGTTGATCTTTTCCATAGAAAAAGACATAATTTTATTGGTCATAGGAAATATAAAATTGCATTAATGCCTCTTGACATTGAGCTAGAAAGAAAAGCAACTTTGAAAAACATACAACAAAAAGATGGAAATTAAGTCTGACAATTTTTGTTTATTTTTATCCTCTGCACTTTTTGCCAACCATATGAATTTGGTTTTGGTACAACGAGAACTTCCATACCCATCTGAAACTTGTAGACCTTGAGGTTTAGAATCTTTCTGAAGAAGGGTGATGGTTCATGACTGTGGTCTGTTGTCCCTATCCATTTTGATTTCAACTTGAGCTTGAGCATCTGTATTGAATTGGACAGGATGGCTCTCCTTGACGTCTTCTTCTTGGTCATCTGAAAGGTGGTGTTTTGAAAACTGTCAGCCTTTTGGCCTGTTGGATTGCTTTTTTTTTCTTTTTTGGATTTTTTTTGCTCGTGGGCAGGGGCTTTGTTTCAAAACAAACTCGACATAGAAATGCTGTGTTTTCATAATCTAAAACTTGATACCATAAGTTTTTGTGTTTCAATATTATGTGCGCTGGTAGCCCTTTTACTAAGATCTATATCTCTGTTATTTCCAAATCCATTTTTAAAATTTTGCTCAGAGTATTTCCAATATACTCTGACTTTGTGATGTCAGAGTATTTCCAATATCTTCCAAGGACTTTGTGAGCCAAAAAAAGAGAGTGAGGTTTGTAAGCCTCACCCAGACTAGTATAGTTGAGGCCATCATAGTTGTGGCATCAAATTCTGGGAATATAGTTGAGGCCATCATAGTTGTTGCATCAAATTCTATGAAGTATGGAGTGATAAATAGCTTAGCTCTCCCTAAAAACCAAGGTCCTTCATTTAGAACAAAATCCAGGCCTATTGTTTGGACTATATGAAAAAACCTTTTGGAATATAAAAATAATATCTACTGGAATAAAGCTTCAGGTTTTGGCCAAAATCCATTAAATTTGCAAATAATAAGCTTTTGAATGGAAGACAGAAAAGAGGGAAGATACTTCAGAATGATTTGACTTCCATAGTTGGTTATTGCCCCATTTGGTCCTATGTGGGGCCTGTGTTGTTTTGACGCAGATATGCTGTGGCTGAAGTCTTCCTTTGCACGGCTTCTTCGAAAGAAACAGAAGTTCTGGTTGGTGTCATAGCACCTTGAACACCCCAACGTAGCCTCGAGGTTAGAATTATGGTGGAGTTTTTTTATGATGCTGATTTTGAAGAACTTTCTCTTCATATTGCAGATATTGAAGATTTGCAGGCAAACCCCAATTATTCTCAATAGACTGCTTCAGAGATAAGATAGAGTCAGAGCTTCTTGTCCAAAAAATCGAAGTCTTTCCTTTGATGCCTTTGACAAAAATCTGAAAAAAATTATCCTGATTCCTGTGTCTGGGAGGTGAAATGCTCTGACCTGGAAAGAGAGGGAAGACTTCGTAAAGGGCAAATTGAACTCAGCCTAGTTGAGCATTCTTGCCACATCCTTCTCAGGGAATGAAGCGCAACCGATGATGAAGGATTTGTGGCCCATAGGCTGATTTACAGACTTTGTATTGAATGACCTCTAGACCATGTTAGACAACTAATCCTTGAGTTAGTTTGTGTTAGGTAATTGGTTATTAGAGTCCAAGAAACTTGGGGAACTGATTTAGCAGTTTCTTGATGTATCTATATGTGTACACATTGTACATCATTCTTTGAAACATTCATTAATATATTGTTGAGTTTGTTTCCAGTTTGTGTGTTGTGTGTCTTACAGTGGTGTCAGAGCGGGTAAGATTGCTCTGTTGATTGAGAGTGTGACAGATTGTTTATCCGCCTATTGATTGAGGTGAGCCACTAGTTTTTTTGTGGATGGAGATTTGGCGGAGTCAAAAGGATTGCAAATTTATTATTCAGGATGGACCACGTCTCAAGCGAGCAGGAGAATGCCACACCTTCTTAACTGCATCGTGAACATGCGTTTGAAGTGGTCCTTGCCGGGAACTCCTGCTTGAAAGATGTGAGCATGCATTTTTTTGTATGGTATGAATTGTACATCCCAACAAAACTTATTGTTGTTATCATGAACTTGCTAATGTTGTTCATTGGTTTCCTGAAATTTACATTACATATATTTATTTAAGCTTGCTCGATATTAAAGAAAATTTTCCAAAGATATTGGCACTATGTAAGTGCTTTTTTTTTTGTGCTCACGAAGTTGGGATTGGCAATTTCGTTAACGAAGGATGGGTCTGACTTAGTGTGACTTAACCATCGACTTCAGAACAGATTGTGGTTAGGCCAAAGGGCTTTTATGATTGAGCAAACGAGCATTCAACTGAGCGTTCAACCAAGGAGGCCAAGATCGGTCGTGTGAAGTTATTTATTAAGAATGAACGAGATAGACTGCATTGACTGTAATAATTATTGAGAACCGGAAAAGGTGAAGGCAGAGATTGGTGTTCTGGCAGCAGAGTGGGAGCCTCTCAAACGATTTCACTGAATCTTCAGTTAAGAATTTTTATTCTCTGGCCTAGAATTGCAGGACATAAGACTGAATTGCAGAAAATTTCAAGGTGTATTTCTATATATTTTGGAAAATCATTTATTTCCACTGTTCGCTAAATGAAAAAAACAAGTGTGGACTTGAGAATAGTTCTTGTGATCTTTAGAAGGAAAATTGTTGCTCCATTATGAGATGACCTTAATAGCGTGTTCAGAAGACAATATTTTGGCTACTTTGGAATAAGGTTGCAGTGTATAGCAATTGAGATAGGAAACTGAAGGAATTCTTTAATGTGTTGTGCGCTTGGAGAGGTTGCTGTAGAAAGCAATGGATTGTGTGTTGCTACCATAATAAATTTTGAATTGTTGACGAGGCTTCCATTGTTGACTTATTTAAAGTAATATTTGGTTGATTTTTTTAAAATTGGTTGAACTCTTTGAGAGTTGGTGGGAACCTTGAAGTAAATATGTGGCCCATGAGATGAGGGATGTTTGAATTTGAATACCATTCTTATAGTCAATGTATAGTAACCTCTGTCTTGCCAAGTTACTTACAGCAGTAAGAAATGTTGACCAGTTATAAATAATTAGCCCCATGGCTCCAAGGGTATTGTCAAAAAGGTTCTCAGATAGTTTGTCAAAAACTATTAATGAACGAGCCTCGTTGTCAAAGTGATCCTTCAGGGAGGACCATCCAGATACTCCTATCGGCCTCTCCTTGCCTCTGGGGCAGCTGATTTAAATGTTATGAAAATATCAGATATGATGGCTGTATTATGTATTAAGAGTTAATATATGATATAAATATAGATATGATGGTTGTATTATGTATTAAATGTTACGACACTCGGTGGTAGTAGGATTATTTTTTTTTTTTTTTTTTTTTTTTAATAATTATTTTTTTTTCACAGTTGTTTCATGCTAAAGAATTAATGAGAAAATATAAATTTAGATTTAAAAAAATTCAAAATTAATTTTAAATTCAAAAAAATCAATTTAATATATATTTTTTTTCAAATTTTAATAAATTTTACAAAATATTTGAGTCTCAGGGCATTTTTTTTTTTAAACAATTTTTCTAGGTGCCACTATGTCCATGTTTGAATCATTGGATCAAATGTTAGGCGATTGAAATGTTTTTTGCCATTAGATACACAAGTAAATAGTTTTTTTTATATGTTTTTTATAATGTTAGTTTTTTTTTTCTTTTTTAATAAGTTAGATTGAATTTAAGTTTTGGTGACTTTTAAGTTAAAATGTTGTTATTAAAAATTTGTTAGATTTTAACCTCAATTTATTTATTTGACTATGTCAAATTACACAAATAAATAAAAGTTAATTAGCTAAAAATATTGACATAATGTAATGAACATTTTAACTAGGGAAAAATACAATAAAATAAAAATAATAAAATAAAATAATAATAAACTATAAAAAGCTTGACTCATGGTATTCATGTGGAATGTAGTATATTTAAAGGGAAATTAAGATGGCCTAGATTAATTAACTCTGGATCTACCAAAGCCAAGAGGGATCGCTATGTCTTGATATGCAAACCTCTTTTTAAGTGAAAAAGAAAAATTGATCCTACGATAAATAATATAGATTTAAACTAATTATTTAATAAAAAAACTATTTTTAAATGTTTATAACCATTATTATTTTAAAATTTTACTTAATAAAATGTGTCTAAATTTTCATACATCCAAATATACATAGTTTTTCTTGTTCTATATTATTTTTGTTACAACTATTTTATTATTCCAAAAATACATGTTTTTTTTTGTTATATATTATTTATGTTATAACTATTTTATTATTCATAAGTAGTATTTCTTAATATATAAAAAATTAAATTAATAATAATTTTTTTTAAAATATATGATCTTTATTAAATTTCCAAATTATTTCATAGGCCATGATTTATCTTGAGCAATAATGAAAAATGCTTAAAATTCTCATTTCTTAAATAAAACTAAATTTACCTTTAATTACTTAATTGTAATATTTTGTAACTACATACATCCTCTCTCAGATTTTTTTTTATAATGAATATAAAAAAAAAATTATATACATATCTTTAATTACCTAATTGTAGCTAAAAAAATCTTACATGCTTTTTACTTTATAATCATAAACAATTTTCATATTATATGATGCCAAACTTACTCAACTTTTTATTCTAAAATTTTAAACAAAGTTTTTCACTACATAATTTTAGATTATAGTTTTTACTGTAGATTATAGTTTTACAAAATTGAAAGTATGTAATTAGCAATAGAGTAAGTTGAGACAACCCTAAGGGGTTTTTTGTACAATTTTTATCATAACCTTTCCCTCCATCCAATATATAGTGTAGATTCTTCTCAAGAGAGAGTATATTCTAGTTTACAAACTGATCCACAATCAAAGAAAATGGCTAGGGATTTCACAAGTTATTAGACTATAACTTGATCCACAATAAAAGAAAATGGATATAGATGTCACAACTTATCATTCACACAGTGATGTATTAATGTTCTCAGTTGAAATGGATTCTATTAAATTCATGGTGGCCAGAGACACTAAAAAATTCAAAATAGATATCTCCTATGACATCCATATTGTCTACAAACCATCCAAATTTTCCATCTTATACAACAATTTCTAACAATAACTGCTCAATTTACTCTCCAATTTTTGAAACCCCCACCCATGTTGGGGAGATCACAGTGTAAAATCAAATATTCTTGTGATTTTTTTAAAGGGTTCATAACCAAAACAGACAATGAGAAAGTCAATATTGTGGTATAATTACTAATTTTTGAATCATTGTGACAAAGAAAACATCACATTAGCTCACAAAATATATCTAATTCTATAAGGATTTCAAATGATAACAAAATTTTGAATCATGATAACTAGGTGACAACCAAAACTAAGTTGTAGCCACAAGCAAAAAATCACAACAACTCACAAAACATATACAAGGTTGCAATGAACCCCATACATAGTGATGGATCTCATAGTAATTTGTATTTGTATTTTTTAAATGAATATTGTTATATATGTAATTGAGTAAAATGTATTAAATTGATATTCTAATTTTTAAGATATTTATTAAAAAAAATTAAAGTATGGTGAGTTTTGTTTTATTAAGATTTACTCTAGATGTGCATAGAATGAATCTATCTCAAGTCTCAAACAAGATTCTTCTTTCTCTTCTTATTCTAGCTTGCACCTTGACACTCCTCTCCTCTTCCTTGCACAAATTTAAACTATGAGGCACAAGGTAGTTGTTGCATATAGGAACATTTAGATATGATAAGAAAAATGTGATACTCTACTGTAATTTTCTCTACAAATGTGATGACAAGTGTGCCCTAAATGTTGAAAAATTCATGGCTAATGTAGTATAAGCTACATGCAAATTTACAGTCCTGTATACAAGATCAAGAAAGCTATGCCCAATATCCAACACCATAGAGCAAGACATGTTCACCAATTCAATAGTTGCTTCCAAATCTCTCTCAGTGCTAGAGTCGTTTTCTCAATAAACTTATTTTTACTGCTCTTGAACTTATGAAAGTCATCGTTGTTTCATATAGGAGCATTTAGATCTAATAAGAAAAGTGTGATATTGTGTTATAATTTTTTCTACACATGTGTTGGAGTTGTTTTTTCAATAAACTTGTTTTTACTTCTCTTAAGTGATGAAATCCATCGTTGTTGCATATAGGAGCATTTAGCTCTGATAAAAAAAGTGTGATACTATGTAATAATTTTCTCTACAAATGTGTTGGAGTTTTTTTCTCAATAAAATTGTTTTTACTGCTCTTAAGTGATGAAATCCATCGTTGTTGCATATAGAAGCATTTAGCTCTGATAAGAAAAGTGTGATACTCTATTATAATTTGCTCTACAAATGTGATGGAAAGTGTGCCATGAATGTTGGAAATTTCATGGTTAATGTAATATAAGCTAAATAAGAATTCATTTCTTTTACACAAGATCAAGAAAGCCATGCTGAGTAGCCAACACCACATAACAAGACAGGTTTTCCAATTCCATAAATGCTACCAAATATCTCTCGGTGTTGGAGTTATTTGATCAATCGCCTTATTTTTACTGCTCTTGAAGTGATGAAAACCACCTCTCCATACATTTTTTACTATCTGCACAAAGGACAAAAAAACCAACTTCATATCAGCGATACTGAAAAAAACAAGAACATGGTATACACCAGGGACATCAGTGGTAAAGAACAATGTGATCTTTTGAATATTTTCAAATATTATGAAGGAAATAATACATAGGCGGCTTAATATGAAGTGATCAATATTAAATATGGAGAAACTGCACCAAAACAACCTTTGTTTTTGAATGTAGAAAATCACGATCTATTTCTTTATTCATGAGGCATTCATGTTGGCATGATTAGACAATGTATTTAACTTAACTTCAACATAGGCATCATGATTTGTAAGGCTCAAAGAAATAGTAATGCATTAAGATTTCACTGTAACATGGTCCTTGTCTTTTCTTGATATAATTATTTTTTAAATTTATAATTATTTATTTACTATATTTAAATAAATTAATTTTTAATTTTTAATTTATATATATATAGTTATTCAAGCCAAAAAGTTTTTAAATCCTTGCTCTTCAGCTATAGCTTATCAGTTTAGTATGTTTTCAATCAACTGAATGTCGAGAGTCGAGACACGTCCGCAGCAGAATGTCGAACAAATTCTCCATTGTGTTTACCAATGGGCTAGGTGTCTCTTTTCCAACACGATCTTCATTCGGCCTGCATGATGCGAATAATGTCGAATAAATGGTTGGCTTGCCATTGGGCAGTAAATACTACTGAATTACATAGTAAATACTAGATTGCATATTCCGAAAGTTAAATTTAATTACGCTGGATTGGATATGCTCACCATTAAATTTACTCTGAGTAACATGCCAATTATGTTTTAAAATATGTATGCACGATTTTAAATAAAATAGTGAGTTAATGTAAACTTTCAAATGAATCTCCATATTTTATCTATCTAATTCCACTCGCTTGTTGATGTGTTAGATTTATTTTTTATTTTTTCAATATGATAATTAGTATGATATATAATATTTATATTTAATTTGTTTAGTTTTATTTATTTATTTTAATGTTATAATTTTTATATGAAAAATTAAAGAAATTAATTATTAGTTGAGATAAAAATTATAATTACATTACACGTTTATTAATAAAATTTATTTTAAATGTATTGTTTAGTGACAATTTTAAGAAGTATATGGGCTAAGCTTGATGGAATATGGTTAGGTTGTCTGTTTTTCATATTGATTATAAAATATAAAATGATTATAGTATTGATTTTTAATTTTTTTAAATTATTTGTAAGTAATTTTTTATTATTTGAGAGTAATCTTTAATTTTTTAATTATTTGGTTTATTATTAATTATAAATAGTATATTTTTAACAAAATATACATCTGAAGATGGTGAATATAGGTTTTTTTTTTTATATATATATCAATCACATTGATAAATATGATTGTAAATCTATTTCATATATTATATCTATTTATATATATCAATCACATTGATAAATATAATTGTGCCAATACTTATTATAAAATAATATTTATTAATATTTACCAATATAAACACCTTAATTAATTTAATATAATATAATTTACCATATAAATTTGACTGAAAACTTAAAAAATTGAAAACCTCGTTGTAAAAACAAAAAGCACACCTCCCACTATGTAAGGCCCACACTTCATGAGGCGTGTTCAGGAGAATGGGTGTGCTCACCGAGCGTTTGGACGAGTTCGGGCGCCGTGCGACGAAACGGGTAGAACGCCGCACCATAGCGGCACGGGCGCGTGTGGGTAGCAGAGGCACGTCACGAGGGCGAGTTGTGGAGAGGCGCGTCACACTTGACCAATGCACGACGTTGGAAAGATGTGTTTATACCACCAAGGGGCGCATCGTGGATGAGCCAAGCCGACGGGCGAGTCGGTGGAGCGGCCGACGTGTTGGGTGCGGCCGACGCCACACTTCATGGGCGAGCGACCAAACGACGGGTCGGCTCGGGTCGACCGAGTGACCCACACTCCACTTGACGTTCATATATATTGGTGGGTATGTGGAAGAGTGGAGGCATCAACGAATAGACAACAAGAACAATCAAGAGTCAAGGTGTTGGTCACCACGAGCGTTCCAACATCTCGTTGGTGAAGAAACGTAGCAACCGGCAAAGGAAACGAGCGGAGGGCGAGTCGGGCTGCAGACCAGGGCGTTCGCACCGCAAACGGGTGATTCGGGCCATAGACGAATGATTCGGGCAACAGACAGGGCATCCGCACCGCAGGTCGGGTCGGGTCGTGCACGACTGGATGCCTCTGAATGAACTGGGCTTCAATTCGGGAGCGATTCTGGGAGTGTCGGGAGTCGGATTTAAGTGTCGTAAAGTGCTGAATGTGCGTATCGATGGGCCGCATCTAACCATACAGTTGGGAGGCAGATTGGACACACGAGGCTCAAGAAATGTTTTGAACTGATTTGCAATAACGGTTGAGTGACCCAAGTGACCCGGCAACACTTGGGCAATTTTGTGCAGGAAATTCTGCAGGTGAAAATCGTTGGTTGTAAATGATTTTTGTAAGCTATTTTTATGGTTGACAAGCCTTAGAGCTTGGTCAAAAGGCAAATTTCCTTGCCAAGGAGCAAGAGTGGCTTCTGCTGGATTGGACATTGTAATTTCATATTTATGAAACATATTATCGGGCGGACTCATTATTAACAGGGAGTTGCCCCTCCCTTGTATGTATGGGCGTACATGTGGTTTGGTAATGATGTTTATGTTTTATTCCGCGTAATTGAAAGAACATTTGATAATAACTAACGAATGTTGCTAAAGGCGTAGTCTACATACTTGAGTATTTGAAAAAAGAAAAAGTACGATAGTGCTGCACCCGCCTACAACGTGGTTGGAAGAAACCCGAGGTGTAGGGGCGTGACACACTAGTACCCAACCCTGCAATGGAACACAAATTTAAGCATCGCACAGTTAATCTTCTTTTCGTCACTGAAGTGATCATTTACTAGGTTAAAGTAGTCTGGAACTTTCTGCATAATTATTCATTAGAACGCTGGTATTCTGATATTTGCATCAGTTTCAATGAAGTTTTGTCCATCAGACAAATCAAATCCAACAAATCCAAATAATGCAGGTGTAGTTTGGGATATAAGTCTTCTCAAAAGTTTAGTAAATAAATCACGCTTCTTCCATTTCTGCTTTTTATATACAAACCTTCATACTCATATTGAGTGCTTCATGTCTTCAGACGATGGTTGGGCATTCAACACATAATAATACCCCTTTCCCTTCCTTGGTATGCCTCTCCAAAATGTGGAAAAACACAAATTCATGGTTGTGATTGTTTCGGCTCTATGCAAGTTTTTGGAGACGAGCAAACCCTTGAGGAGATGGTGAAACCTTGAGAGCAATTAACTAGCAACTGACGACATTATGTATTGAACAAATAGAATCTGCCACATGGCGGAGACACCGAAAAAAATATTATGTTAAACGAATTTAAGATTGTTAAACAATGCCCAACTCCAGAGCAAAATGAAATTGAACTCACATTCACATTAGTGCAATTCTAATATTCAGTACAAACCGATTCCTCTTCCATCAAAGCACACCTCATCTGAATACAGTGTTTTCCTGCCCTGCTCTCCTTGGGATTGGATTTATTGATAAATACTCTATGTCCATTTTTTCAAGTGGGTTTAGAGCCGGAGTTTTGGGTTTGAGCTTGTACATGTGACCAAATTAACTACTTCAAATTATCTTCAGTAGTAGTCCCTGCCCGTAGAAATAACAAGCACGCAGTTCATTGATTAAGAGAAATTATGCTAGTTTAAAATTTGTACTTATAAATGTACAACCCAGGTCTTCCTCTTACATTGGCTTTTGGAGATTCTTGGCTGTGTTTTCTTGCTGTCATCAAGCTTTGCAGAAAATATACAGCTCATCATGCTCAGAAATAGCAATACCATCATAGAAGCTGGATGTGAAATGACTGTACTCTGCAACCGTGACTAGTACATGATGTTTATGGGCCAATGCTATCACAGAAAAGCAATCTGCAACAGTCCTAATTACACATCAACAATGAAATGCTACAATAATCTAATAAGTTAATTGAAGCTTGTATTCTAGAGAACTCTGGATCTGAGCTGGATCATGGGAAATATTTGCTCTGAACTTGACATGGAAGTGTACAAGAACAAAAGATTCTCCTGTAAAAAGCTGTGAGGTCTCCACATCTACATCATGCTTTTCAAATTCCTCAAGAATCCTCCACATAAATCTCGGCCTTCTTTGGCTGGTAATGACAATAATTGCTTCCCTGTCATAAATTTCCACGGAAACCTTTAGGTCTGTGTTCTTGTCTGTTCTTTCTTCAGATTGGATTGCCAGCAGATTGTCTCTCATTCTCTTCAGTTGATGGAGATCATCCTCGAGCTTTCTGATGTAATTAATGGCTTCCTCGTATAATCCACATCTGTCAAGCTGTATGAAGAATTCAAATATAAAATTTAGTCCTATAACCAATCACCGGCGATGTTATAGTTTGAACTAAATGTATCACTCGTGGAAGACATGTAATATGTTGTAATTATTACCTTGGGAGGAGTAGTGGGCAAGAGAGACTCCAGTTGTGTACACAAGTATTTCATTCGTTTCCTGCGTAACTGTTCTGCGACTATTTGGCTTTCTCTGGTCTTATTAACATTGGGCATTTGATCCACATCTCGCCATACTATTTCTTGAAGATCAATACACTCTTCTTGTGAGTCTGAGTCTGCAGCTTCCAGAATGACGTATGTTTTCTTTGTTGGAATGACGTATGTGTCATTCACTGCCCACTACGTGGTTGCCAACACGAAGAGTCTCTCAAGGTACGGAAACAATTATGGTAACGACTATGCACCCCGTATTGTGGATCCTACAAGATAAACGTTACATAGTTCTTTTCCGATTAAAAAGGAAAGGAATTTTTTGGTAAGAATTATAGCTGTTGTTTAGTACGTGCTTAGTGTAAAAAGTAATTAATAATTATAAATAATAATAGAAACTTTATTGATGTAGGTATAAAATGTATAAAATTTGACATGGATTTTAAGTTAAAGGGAGTTTATTTTATTGATGCAAGTATAAAAATTGAGTTGGGTTCTAAGTTAAAAGTAGTTCATTGATTTTAAGTTAAAGGGAGTTTATTTTATTGATGCTGGTATGGATTTTAAGTTAAAGGGAGTTCATTTCAAAGCGAAGGTTTGCTTAAAAGGGATTGAAGCTTTATAAGAGGAGAAGTCTCAAGTAATACTTGCAAGTGAGAAAAAATAGGAGATGACGACTTCAAACGAGCGTGAAGAAGACAGGAGATTGGCATTTAGAAAATTAATGTTATAGAAATTTTGGAAGTTGTAAATCTTAAATTTGGGTAAAAGAAGTATCTAGGTGAAATAATGTATGGAAAAGAAGTCCAAATAGGGGACGGAGGCTAGTGGTTGCGTGGCCTCATAGGGGAGGGAAGCTAGTAGTTGCGTGGCCTCCCTATGTGGACCAAAAATGACACTTAGCTAGTTGACTTGGATGTACGATGCATGTCGCCCATGTGCCTCCACATTTTCCCTTCGCGAAGTGGACCCCACCTTCATGATTTGACATCATTTATGGTTCTTGTTGGCTCGACTACTCGACCTTGTTTCACTCCTCGTTCATTTTTGTTCAGGCCTGAAACCTAATCATTATGCTTCGTTGGTAGTTGTGTGTGAAGTATTCATTTATGGCGAGGTGAACCTTCGTTTATTTCTTGTTATGGCATCTTGTTCGACTATTGCATTGTGTTGTTCAGCTGCTGCGGTGTATTGTTCGACTGCAGAGGTGGGGTGTGGGCACAATAAAGGGTTTCCTCTCTTGGGTGGCATTTCCTTGTTGTAGGGTTGTATGTCGTTGACTGTGGTTCATAATTGGAGGGACCTTTGTTCGATTTCTCTTACTTTCTCAACCCTGTTTGACCCAGCACTGAACATCATGGTTGGCTCGCTGCAACAGGTGTTTGGAGCTTGGTGTCGTCGTTCCCTGATAGGATTCTTCATCCTGCAACTATGTTTGTCAACACATAAATTTTCTCGGTATTCACACCATTCATCTTTTGTTGGTTATTCTCTGGCTTGTGTGCCTTTTGTGAATGTATGGTTTTTTTATTGGTTATTCTCTGGCTTTTTTTCCTTATGTGAATGTACGGTTTTTCTGTGGCTTCAATTGGTGGCTTTTGTGGCTTAGGTTGAAAAACAAATTGGGGTTTTTGCACTGGTTAAAGGGTTTTAAAGAAAATATGGAATTTGGGGTTATTTTGTCGGTTATGTGGGTTATTCGGTGGTTTTTTTGCCTTTTGTGGATGTAAGGTTTTTTTGTGACTGCAATTGGTGCCTTATGTGGCTTAGGTTGTGCAAGAAATTGGGGTTTTTGCACTATTTAAAGGGTTTTTAAAAAAATATGGAATTTGGGGTTATATTATGGGTTATGTGGGTTATTCGGTGGATTTTGTGTATCTGTGGATGTAGTGTTTTTTGTGGCTTCAATTGGTGGATTTCGTAGCTTAATTGGTGGATTTTGTAGATTAATTGGTGGCTTTTGTGGCTTAGGTTGAAAAAGAAATTGGGCTTTTTTCACTAGTTAAAGGGTTTTAAAGAAAATGTGGAATTTGTGGTTTTACTATGGGTTCTGTGGGTTATTTGATGGCTTTTGTGCCTTTTGTGGATGCAGGGTTTTATCTGTACTAAGAAAAAAAAGATGATTGTATTCTTTGTCTAACTAATAAAAATGTTCTTATGATGAACACTTTAAGTTTAAATGAAAAACATTTCAATTTGTTTGTGATAAGATAAATTTCCAAACAAGAAAATTTCCTATGCATAATGGAATGTGGAATGTTCCATACAAGAGACCAAGTTATTATAGGAGGGTAGATACAAATCTAAATCATTATGGTCACACATTGGACCATTATTTCAATGGCTTCATCCCCATGCATTCTAAACCTTTGAGATAGTTGCAAGGAAAATATATTTTTAACTCCATTTATTTGGACCATTTTCTTTTGTTTATGTTGGATAACCACATGGCATTGCTAGGTGAGATTGCACGTTAAATGATCTACAAATGGCTCCTGGTTTTTATTTAACCTTTCTTCTATCCACTTCTCATATTATTATTTTGTATTAAGAGGTTGTTGTAAGTAACTACAAAAAAAATTGTCTTACTAGAAATTGTTGTCTTCTTATGATTACATTCCCACTCTTAACTGCATTTTGATACCTTTATACAGAGAGAGTGACTGAGCCATTTTTTGGGTTACCCATGAGCCATAACTCTTTTAGCTAGGTGGTTATGGGAGCACATAACCTGCAAGTACTATGTTTTCTAAACACAGTGTTCATAATGTATATTGAATTCTCAAGTGGATTAATTTGCAATGATGAAATTCTTGAAGATTTTTTCAAGGCATTGCTAAATCAAATCTAGTTGGAGTGCTTATGTTATGTAACAACTAAATTATGGGTGAACTTAATAAATCAGTGCACAATTGAAAATTTGGTCTAAAGAATTTATAGAAAATTAGGATTTGAACAATTACTGGTAATATGATTTCTATAATATAGGTTGAGCTGAACTATGTTCAGACTCAGTGAATAATGTGCTTCTAGTAAATAAAAAGTAGGCTAACTAAGTAATGTGCAACCGGTATATTAAATGTAGGCTCGCTAAAGAATGTGTGGAGAGTAAATGAAATGTAGGCTCAGTAAACAATGTGCAACCAACGTTATCATTCACATAATTCCTCCATGTTTCCATAATTCCGCTAACCTCAAGTTATGCATATGTGTTTCATACTTCAATATCAAATGGGATGGCATTTATATAAGTTGGAAATAATAAAGCATAAACATCTAGAGTGGGTTTACTTACACACCAAAGGGTTGGATAACACCGAGTGACATGGATGGATAGAGGAAGACATCTCCATGAATGAAAACTTGACACTAGTTTTTATATTGATAAAGATAATGAGATACATAAGATGGGGGAAGCCCTTATCTATAACAATAAAACCCATAAACGCTAACCCTAAGCTTATGTCACATAAGTTAGTTTTTGTAACATTATAAATTATGTAGCATTTTTGTAATTAGTTAGTTTTTGTAACATTGCAATTTAGTTAGTGAGTTAGTTAGTTTTTGTAACATTATAAATTATGCATAGATTTTGTAATGAGTTAGTTTTGTAACATTGCAATTTAGTTAGTCAATTAGTTAGTTTTGGTAACATGTCAGTTTGTTAGTTTTTGTAACGTTATAAATTATAAACTATACTCGAACTATATTGTATATTTAACTAGTATATTAAACTGCATGTTTTTATTTTGAACTGTTTCATTTTGGTTAAAAAAAAAGGATGGTAACTTCATCCAGATTGCAATTTGGTTACAAACATAAAAGTAATTCTACCCCTACGCTTGGTGGCCTCCATTTTCTAAATTTCCCAAACTTGTTGAAGTGCCCGCATGAGCCAAATTTTCGCCATATGCTTGAGTCTAGTTTGCTCCTTATAACCATGGAAGGATTGATTGGTCGAATTTTTCACTTGTGCTACTAACCCCAACACTAACTGGAGGTGGCCTATAATACATAGGATTTACCCCCACACTGGTAGGTGTATCAGGGGTGGGTATAACCCCTAGCTGATAGTGGGGGACTTGGATGTTAATCAGGTCTTGGTATGACGATATATGATCTTCAATGTGGTCCAAAGTGTTGGACATCATCCTTTTTTCCTCCAAATGACTTGCACCATACATTTCCCTGTTTGTCGCCCCTTCTTTTTCCAACAATTGTTAAGCCTTTCTTTCCTCCCTCTCTTGCATTGCCAACAATTTTTTATGTTCATTCTCTTCCCTTGTTTTTTGTCTTCTGATCCTTTCCTTTGCCCAAGTTGCTGCTGCTGCAATCCTTGAATATCTCTTTTCCTTGGCCAAATCCTTCTTTCTATTTTTATATTCCTAAATTTCAAGTTTTCTATGCTCAAAATTAAACATTAGGTTCATATTCTTCAGAGGTGAGTAATTTTGAACTCCTCTCTAACTGAAGATAGTATGTTGTTTAAAGTGTTGATGAGGCCTTCACTCTCTCTACTGGTAGCTTTAGGAACCTGCCAAGAATTGTTTGGTTCGTTGTCACATGCTCCTGATCACTTGAAACTTTCCTTTCAACCTCAGGGAAACATGATTTAACCCCATTGTTGTGTTCATTTGGTACTTCATTCTGAATAGACTCTTCTTCCAGTGATCCATTATCCACAAAATAATAAACAAGTTCAATGTTCACCTCTACTGGTTGAGAAGGCATGGCCATGCTTTCATAATTGGTGGATGAAACATTATGTTTGTTGTTATTCACCATGGCCTCTTCCAAATGTCATGCTGGTGGGGTTACTTGGGTTGGCATGCTCAATTGGTCATTGTTGATTCTTGTTACATTCTCATTTGAAACCTCATTTGCATTGCCATTTTCATGATCAACTGCCTCATTTGGAATATCACATGTAGGATTAGTAGATGCTTCAGTGGGTGTGGCGGCCTCCATGTTATTGACAATTGGTTCATTACTAAATTGTTTCTCGCATACATGTTCATCATCATAGACGTTCCCTTGAGAAAGGGATATCATACCTTCAATAACAATAACATCTTCCTGCCAATCCACATCTTCTTGGGCATCAACCTGGTCATGTAATTCCTCTGCTTCTTGGCCTCCCACAACAAATTCCTAACTACAAATAGTATCATTAATAAGAGAATCAACATTTAGTGGCCAAATTCTAGTCCTCCTAAATCCATCCTTGATATTAGAAGGTCTTAGATCCATTTTAAATGCTTTACTTGCAAGGTCAACTAGCTCAAATCTTTTTACCTTGACCCATGGATTCTTTTCCATCCATGAAGCTCGCTCTGCCCTAAAATAGTTCTTGAAAGGCCCAAACACGCTGAAATCAAGGGGTTTCAATCTGTGAGTGGTATGAGTTGACAATGTTAATAGGTCAATGCCCAAATGGTTGGCATCCTCGATTGTTTTCACAACCATGTGGCTTCCATGGCCATCTAAAATTAGTAGGTGTTTATTTTCGGGCGAGACACCCCCTGGCACAGATGCTGCAAAGTGAAAAATCAAATTCAAGAAGAGTTCCTTTGTCATCCATGCATGCACTTGGTTCGCAATTATGTATATAGTTTTTAAGTTGTGTTTTTCCTATGAATAAATAAAAACCTAGGATTAAAAAACTAGCTGCATTGACACGACAAAGTATAGTGATCCAATCCCTGCTCCTAGGAAAAAAAATTGGCACATTTTTTCTTCCTCTCTTGGAAGTTACCCGCATGCCACAATTCCTTGCAGCTTGTAATCCTATTTCGTCACAGTTCCATATATGGTTTGAGGCATAAGAGTATTTGTCATATGGATGGGAAAGGGGGTCATAGAACTTATATGCAATTACAGGGCGTAAAATTAAATCCTTGTCTTTGTCAAGGTCCTCCACTGTTTGTAAGACAAGGTCTGGATTCCTTTTCTTAAACCCACTCCACCAAGATTTTCCAAGAAACTCATCATTGAAGGGGTTTGGCGTCCCCTGACATATTTGAGCTACTATGTATTTGAGTTGTATCAACTATAACCCATGTCCCATTTGTGCCATCTCCTTACACCACACAAGCAACTTGATGTCCTCCTCTTTAGTCATAACAGTAACAAGCCCTGTACTCTTTATATGAGTGAGCCCATTAATTTAATAATGTATGCTTGAGGATTTTGCATATCCACGCACTGAATATCCCCTGAACTCTATGTCATCAATTGCACCTAGCATGTCTTCCTTTTTCCACCCTCTTATGGCACTGATCTTCTTCGTTGAGCTTGCACCTTGTATTGTGGTTGAGTGTGGCTCTGTGGTAGATGGCTGGATAGTAAGATTTTCCACCACATGGGTATTCTCAACATCATTGCATGGTGAATTGACAACATTCACATCATCCACCATTTCCTCTTCCGATGAAGTGCATCGCAATTAGGCACCCTTGGTCACTCTCCTTCTCATGTTCCTTATATGATCTACAATTGAAACTCATGGCATGGCTGCAATAACATGCATATTGTTAAACTTTATTTCTGTCAATGGAAGTTGTTTCAATATAAAATTTCAGTCTTATTTGAATAAGAAATTTAAATATGAAAAGGTTAATCAATAATTGCAGCCTACATAATATAAACTTAGTCTTATTTAATTCATGAAATTTAAATATGAACATGTTAATCAATACTTGCAACGTGCATATATTTGAATAATAAATAATGTGTTTGCAACTTGCAGATATCAAAGAATGTTATTTGAATATCTAAATAATGGTTTGGTCTGTGGCAACCTGCATATATCAATGAATGTAAGATGAATATCTAAATAATGGTTTGGTATGTGGCAACGATTATTTTGAGATTTAACCTATGCCTCCCTCCCTTTTGAGATTTAACATAGGTGTCCCTCCCCTATGTTATCTTCATTTTACATCAATTTCTTATTATTGAGCTTAGACGTGACATGAATTTGAACCTTGAAGACCTACAAGTGGACCTTAATAAAAAGTGACTTTGCTAGTTTTATGATGTGACATAAATATTTACCTATTACAGAGTTGAATGTAAAACTCAAATGCATCGACTTGAATCTCCATCCACATATATAAGGACTTTATTTAATAGAAATATCAGGGGTATGTGTTTGATAGAAATATCAGACCTATGTGTTTGATAGAAATATCGAGCCTAAAATTATTTTGAACATAATAATGTATCCTGAGCAGGGAATCAAATCCATAATACCCCGATCAACCTCAGAAAAAAGGGAAGGATACTGAAAATTGTCTCCTTATAAATTTTAGGAATAGGTGTTGGTTAATTGAAATAAGTTTTAAATTCATTTTTTCTTAAGGTGAGTAAAAAAGGTGACTAAAAGTTGCAGTGTTTGACCGTATCTTAAAAGAATCTAGTTCCAAGACATTTAGAACAATTTTACACAAACCTGTATTTCCATAGAAATTATTCTACTCTACTTGTAAATATTTAAGTAAATAGTCAAGAACCTCAAGAAATAAGATGCAGGGCATCAAATCTAATTTAACAGAACATAATTCTTAATCCCATGTAAGGAATCCAATCTATAGAGTGCCTCGAAAAAACTCAGACACCTCAGTACAAATGTTAGGTGCCTTGCTAACTGATGCTAGTTTCCAACCATGAAGTAATGGAAATATCAATGGCTAGACCACTGATTAGCGTGAACAACAACACACAGACATTGCATATTTTATTTTCTATACATTTTCAGCTACAACTGCTTCCCATATATATATATATATATATATATATATATATATATATATATGAACTTTTTACTCTTAATTATGTGAAACACCTCAATTCAATGAAATTGTCTTAATTTCATGAGCATCTGGAATGAAATGGACCTGGTTTGACATCTTATGTGTAAGCCTTTTTTAAGGATACTATTGCTTATATTAAAGGTATTGCTACTTAAAGACAAGACTGTTGCTTATGCAAAAATTTTAGAGACTGGGCTTTCGCATTATGACAAGACTGGACTTCCTGCATAAGAGAGACTTAGTCTTATTTAATTCTCTATTGTATTTTTTGGGCATGATTAATTTTTCATCTGTGTTGACTCAGATGCTATGGTTTTTTGTCTACAATTTCACACACACAAAATAAATTTCACACACAGAAGATAATTTCATCTATGTTGACTCATATTAACCTATACTTGCATATGACCTGGTTATGCTTCCACTTGATCCAATTCTAGTTGCATTTGCCAAAAACACACCGTACAGTGGCTTTGAAGTTTCTATCGACTTACTCCTTTTACTTGAAGTGCGAACATTTGTAGTAAAAAATATCAACGATCTACCAAAATGAATCCACCAAGGGAAAAAAACAAAAATTTAGATGTAACACATGTACTATATTTAGCCGTATTGCCTTCTTTGAAAAGACCATTTTTTTTCACAACATATCTAATTCCTGCATAGACACTCATTACTTGTTTAAAAAATGACACTGCTACTTGTTTAACACTGGTTCGAACTAATTCTACTCTGTTCACTATTCTGTTTCCGTTATTCACTCTGCCTAATGTGTAAGTTCATGCTCAACAACCCACTGTTGCTAGCTTCTTCTACAGCCGAGAACAGTTCGCCTCTTCGCCGGAACGTTTTTCTTGTTCTCGTCACCGCGCGTTGAGCTTTAAGTGAAACAGAGACAGCCTACTTGGAAATGGCTGATAAGGCCGTGGCGGAAAATCCAGAGTTGGCTCTAATGAGATTTTCTGTGCTTGTAATGTTGATGAAGGGAGAAGATGTGTATGTGATGAAAGTTGGGGACAGTCGGGCAATCTTGGCGAAGAAACTAAAGCCTAATCTGGGTGAAATCGTTTCTATATCGCAGTGGGAGAATCTCGACCCTGCAGAGACTTGGAGCGAATCAGTGAGGGAACTTCACACGATTTGGAGGCCTTCGATGATTGCTCGAATGATATGGATCTACCAGGAAAGAAGCCAACCTTAGGTGCTGTGCAACTATCCTTGGATCACAGTACTGGTGTTGAAGAGGTAAGATAATAGTTCTTTTTATTAGACTCAACATCATAAACTCGTGTTAATTCATCTTCTTCTTTTTTTCTACTTTGTTTCATCATTCCAAGTATTTACCTTGTCAAATTGGCATTCTGAGGCATCTTACTGTCAAACTATATGCATTTTAGGATTGATTTGTTTCAGTGGTGTTTCTTCAGGAGGTTCAGAGGATCAAGGTAGAGCATACAGATGATGTACTGCCTATCATGAATGACCGTGTCAAAGGGACGCTGAAGGTCACACGTGCATTTGGTGCAGGCTTCCTCAAGCAGGTTAGAGATTATCCATTCAGGAATTTACCCAATGCTCAGTGTTAGATCAATCTAGGTTAAACTTTGGTTTCGATCTATATCAGTTACCTGGGAAGTTAGATTAGTCCATAGTACCTTCATACAGTAATGTTTTGTATGTTGATAGTCAATACACTGGAGTAAAGGAATCGAGACAATCAATCCCGGTGCATATTTATAGTGCAGCTTTGTACCAAGGTTCGATGTTTTTAGGGGATTGAGGCAAGACGATAGCCATGAGTTGCTCAGATGTTTACTTGAAAAGTTGACACGAAGAATTAGTAAGTGTAAGAAACTCAAATTCAAATAATTGTGGAGATGGAGAGGCAAATTTCAGGGGCAACATCGATGAATGCTCAACGAGAGGAATAATGCAACTTTGGTGGATCTTGTGTTTCAAGGTCACCGTAGCACAATTTTTTGTTCAAAATGTGGTTACCATTCTGTATTACGAACCATTTTATGATTTGTCACTTTCCCTTCCAAGTAAGCCAGAGGACACGAAAGTCTCATTTCCTAGCCAAAATGACCCATCATCTTGCAAAACCCAATTGAAGAATGATGAGGCCCTACTTCTAAATTTATTTTTGGTTTTCTTGGTGGTTGTGAGTCTCCTCTTCCTTGTAAAACAATGGTTTATATTGTCGGTGATGGGGTTGAAGTAACGTGAAGAGACCCTTATTCACGTTATGATATTTGGCATCTTTTTTATAATGATGATGATGAAGCAGCAACAGAAAGTTCTGTAGTTGAGGGGAAAAATATAGATGTTTGTGAATCAGAGAGACGTTTGTATGGTGGAAATGATGGAGATGATTTGTTTAAGGCTATGCCTGTAATTGCTGAAACCCTGGAAGATTCGAAGCCCGCAATTATTCCAATGCCTCTTGAACACTGCTTGGTGGAGTTCATGAGGACAGAAACCCTTAGAGGAGAACATGGATGGAGATGTCCAAACTGTGCTTCTAAGCTTGTTAATGCTTCTAATATTCTGGAAGATATGATAGCAAAGGGAGAGAAGAGTGAGGGATTTAATGGTAGGTTAAATGCAGAATCATTACGTGATTCTTGTCCACAGGGGGTTTCATGCACTGATGCAGAGGTTAATTCCAAAAAAAAAAATTTAAGAATTTTTGGAGTTGAAGAGAGGTCAGAAATTGATGGGATCAATCACGCTGAAAGGCCTGCCTCCACAAGCTCGAAGGAAGAGGGTATCAAAACATCTGTAAATTTTGGAAAATGGGATTTGGAATCCCAAAAATTTACATCAAGTGAAGAGGCACATGGACTGAAGAAGAAAAGATCAAAGACAATAGAGAATGAAGCCAATTTTAATGGCATATCACAGGAAGCAACCAAAATATATGTGATCAGCAAGGCTCCTCATGTTATAACCATCCAATTAAAAAGGTTCACGTAGGGCTCATTTGGAAGCTTAAACAATTTGAGCAGTCATGTTGCCTTTCAAGAGACTCTTGATCTCAGGCCGTATATGGACTCCAGGTAATTACCAATCTTTTAAAGCATGTTTGTTATATATTGCTCTTTTTCTATGTTACAGTGGGGCATATGCTTGGTTCACAGTGTATGATTGCAGTGGATTTCATTGTCTGCTTATGCACTTTACAATATGAACATAAGTATGATATATAATAGTTTTTAATTCATCTTTTTCATGCAGCTCTCTAGACAAAGATGACTGCCTTTACCGATTAATTGGAGTGGTTGAAGGAAAACATACCTTATTTCAATTACATTTGTTCTAATTATACTGTAGTGGTGATATTATTGATATGCTTTTTGTACATGTAGGTTTCAAAATGAAAATAGCTTCAAGCTAGTTCAACGTCAGAAGATGCTGGACAAGCTGTGGCAGGCAGTGCATCTACAATAAATGGGAACAACTGCTTGTTTACAAGTTCAATTACATTTGTTTATGTTGAATGAAAACATACCTTCTTTCAATTAAATTTGTTCTAGTTATACTATATTGGTGATATTATTGATGTGATTTTTGTACATGTAGGTTCAAAAGGAAAAGAACTTCAGGCCAGCTCAAGTCAGAAGATGTTGGACAAGCTATGGCCTGCAGTGCGTCTAGAATAAATGGGAACAACTGCTTGTTTACAAGCTCAATGGGAGTGGGTAAAGAATTGGCTGACCCAGAGCAAGAAGCTGATGGAAATCAAGTCTAGATAGAGGCTAGCACCAGCCATGCAGTAGAATTATCTATGATCTCCTCCATAGAAGTATTCACAAGCACAAGCACAACTGCTAATACTTCTTTCACTCCCCCACAAATTGATAGAGAACGTTCCCAACACTTCTATGTTGGCGCAGAGCAATGGTTCTCCATTTGGTCTTGGTGACATCAGAAATGTAGGTGAAACAAATATGCCAGCTATTAAAAGCTCCATTATAAAAGAAGGGTCAACGGAAGTTGGGGTAGAAAACATGCAAGTTTATTATTCTTGGCTTCTCATGATAAATCCTTTTTCTAGGAAAAGGCATATTGTTGGGCATAGAAAATAGCAGTTATTCTAGGAATTAACTACTTACAGAGGATAATACAATTTTATTAACGTCCAACCAATAATTATTTTTATTAATTAGGTCAATGGACTAAAACGTACAATCCATGATTCACAGTTCTAGAGTGAATACTCTACAAACTATTTAATTCTAACATTTTTCTTTTATAAAATTTTGCTTGGTTATTTATGCTGAAACTCTATATAATATCAATACTTGAATGGTTTCCTTTGTTTGTGCTCGAACAAAAGCAAAACAAAGGTTGTGCATATGAACAGGAATCTGTGACCTTTGATATTGGTGACAATATTGAAGTCTTGTGTCAAGATAGTGGCATCAAGGGTTGTTGGTTTAGATGCACAATAACAAGAAAGCTACTTCATCAATTAAAGGTTTGGTATATAAATATTCTGAATGAAGAGAAGCATGGAAATTTAGAGGTTTTTTATATGATCCAATCATCTATTATTTGTTCAATCTGGAGAACAATTGTCCAATTATTGATAGTGATTTGCAAACTGAGCCTTCTGTTTTTTGTTTTGTTTTGTAATTGTAATTGCAAAAGTGGATTATATCTTCAAGAATAGCCACTCCAGATAAATTAGGTATGATAATTATAGGGTGTCCTACCATTTGTCCTTTTCCACCTCAGAGTATGCCTAATGGCTTTGAAGTTGGAACTGTAGTAGATGCATGGTGGAATGATGGCTGGTGGGAAGGAGTTGTAGTTATGATCAAGGAATCCTCTGATGAAGTACACATATTTTTTCCTGGTATGGTTTCTTCTCTTCATTGTTGTATAATATAATTCCCATGATATATACAGATAATTCCAGGTTATTTTGAATTTTTGGTGGACTACCTCTTTTAGAATTTGTAACATAGCTTATTTATCATTTAGGTGAAAGTGTTTATTCAAGATTTCATACCTGTGTTTTGCGCCTTTCCAAAGAGTGGGTCCACAATCAGTGGGTTGATATGGAAAAGAATTTTGATCTAGCTACAACAGATAGCTTCAGGGAATCCTACAGAAAACAGGCTGCACAGAACACTCATATATCCAGCAGCATGTCAAAAACTTAATGTCATCTGGAAAAGTATCTCAAATCACGACTTAACATGGGATGAAGAGGTAAGATAATAGTTATTTTTATTGGACTCAACATCATAAACTTTTTTTAGTTTATCTTATTTGTTTTCTACTTTGTTTCATCATTCCAAGTATTTACCTTGTCAAATTTCTGAGGCATCTTATTGTCAAACTTTATGCATTTTAGGATTGATTTTTTTCAGTGGTGTTTCTTCAGGAGGTCAGAGGATCAAAGCAGAGCATACAGATGATGTACTGCCTATCATGAATGATCATGTCAAAGGGATGCTGAAGGTCATACATGCATTTGGTACAGGCTTCCTCAAGCAGGTTAGAGATTATCCATTCAGGAATTTACCGAATGCTTAGTGTTAGATCAATCTAGGTTAAACTTTGGTTTCGATCTATATCAGCTACCTGGGAAGTTAGATTAGGTCCTATTGCAACCTCATTAGGTCCTATTTCAACCTCTTACAGGGCTACCATCACACTTTACTACATGCCTTGTATCTGTGAAACTACGAAATGCATCTTCAAATCCCGTGTCTTAGGTTATTGATAAACAATGTACAAGTTTTACTCTGGATTTTTTGCTCTCAAAATGTTTGCAAATACTATATTGATAACCAAACTCCATATGCTCTAGTACAATAGCCTAGGTTGCTACAGCTGGTATATTATACGTGCTTCATACCATTTGAACCTTATCAAGTAAAGGGTTAGTCTAGATTTTATGCTTGTGTCCTATTAGACTGTGCAAGTTCCAGCCTTATCAGTGCAACTATCAAGGATATAAGTATTGAACATGTATATAATTCTGAAAAGCTCCATAACTGTGCGAAACAGATCTCAACAGGTAAACAATGCCTACCAGAAAACAGGCTGCACAGAACACTGATATATCCAGCATCATGTGTTTGCATTTGGAGTACGTAGGTTTGAAACAAGAAAAGTATATCTTCATAATATTTCAGCCTTGTGATGGAAGGATGCTCTATTCAACTTGAAAAATATGTCATGTGGCATATACATCAACAATTTTACAGGCTAAGATATCTCTTCCAACTCTTTACATATACCTGCGATTTATCAACAAGTGAACTCATCAAACCATGTCATTCTAAAATGGCTCAACAGATACAGGTAACTGCTTTTATTCCTTCAAATCTAAGTATGAAACTCTACCGTAACTTCACCACAATAGGCTGTGTGACTAGAAAATCTGAGCCTTGCTTTGCAACAAATCTTCCTTTGCAGCAAATCTTCCTTTCAGTGTAAAAAAAAATTGCAACATAATGATTTTTTGATAATAGAAAGCTATTTTCAATCTTAAAAAGGACAATATTATTTAGGCTGCTCTATTGGAAATTATGGTGTTTCAAAATTGTAATGGTTGATAAACTAGACATGAAAAAGGTGGAAAATCTCTGTTTTCATTTCTTTTGAGATACACATCAAATTATAAAGAACACAAATGTAAATTTCTTACAAGTTGGAAGCTTATACCTCCTGCAGCTCTCTCTTTGTTTTTATGACAAATTGTGGCTTCTATACATAACCAGCTTATACCAACATTTCAGTAATTTTATTTCCCAAAAGCATTAGAAGTACTGATTTCACTCATTATCAAGATCCTATGTTGTATACATTATTTTAATGATTGAAAGTAGTGTTTGTCTTTCAATGTCAAAGAAAACATTGCTTAACTTTGCTAATAGTTTTGACACAACAAAAAGTAGAATGCCCTTTGTCAGTAGCATTATTGCACACACCATATACGGTGATCCCCTGCAGTTGTTCACTCCTCCATACAAATAGAACAATGCAGAGCCTCAGCATCACTTGTAACAAGTAAATGAATTCTATCACTTGTGCTCTCATCTCCACTCATATGACAACTTTTTCCCTTGTTACTGATTTGTTGCTAAGGTTCCACTGTCGACTGTTGAACCTCTGGACTAATTACCAACATACACTGATAAGTTTTTAACTGATGTTTTACTATCCATTGCTGCCTCGATTCTTTATTCAGCCTTTGTGCTGCAACCATAGATTTTTCTTCTTGTTTCAGTTCAGGAACAGTTGTCAAAGTTGAACGAATTTGAGCCGTTTCTTTCTCAGCTTCCATCTTGACAAATATTTCTCTCTCTCTCTCTCTTTCTTCTCAAAGCTTCCTAACTTTTCTTGCAGAACTTGTACAGTTCCCCGCAAAGAACAAATAATATTTTCTCTCTGTTTTATTCCCAAGTTCTTCTCCAGTTTCACCTGTTTGAAAGCCCAACCCCTTTCTACAATTGCTTTTGATAAGTCAGCATTTTTCTCCTCTGCCTTTTTCTTTTCTTCAGTTACTTTTCTCAAGGCATCTACCGCTTTTTGTAGGTACTCTTCCCTTTCTTGCAGCTTCTTTTCCAATTTTTTCTTCTCACAGGCCACGTTATGCAAATCAACCTTCCCCCGATTTAGTTCCCTCGCATATTCCATATTGTCATCACTCAGATAAATCAGTTCCCTCATATAGTTAATGTTGTTGTAATTCTGTATATGGTCATTGAAACCCAAGAATACCCTTAATGACATTCCGTGATACATTTCAAAATTACCGAAGTTAGCAGCAGGTGGAACTGACTGCGAGAATGAGATGTTTGTTCTTGTTATGGGAAAATGTTGGGCAGTATTACTAATCCCAAGACATTGATAGTAAACTGTGCTTATGTTGTCCAAAATGGGAAAGAAATTATACTGAGTGAAACTGAATCAAAGAGAAAAATGATGTTGTGGTGTTGAGAAATGAGATTTGGAGAACTGAGATCTTCAGATCAAGATTGTGGCAAAATGGTTATTAGCGCTGCAAATTATAAGCTCTTCGTATACCTCTACAACTTTCTTTCTAGATTGAACTGTAAATTGTGCAATATTTCATCAGCTACAGCTCTATTCTTTTAATTAATAAGTAAATTGTGTAATATTTCCTCAGCTACAGCTCTATTTCCTCACCTGCAGCTCTATTCTTTTAATTATTAAGCAAAATTGTGCAATATTTCCTCAGCTACAGCTCTACAGGGCCTTCTGTGATGTTGTTGCCCTCCATCTTGGCTCTGGGGACATTGTTGATCATTTACATGTCAGGTATGTATGTTTTCTTTTTAATACAGTTTCTTGTATTGAGATTGGCCTATCTTTGGGTTTCTGCTTCTGTTTTCTAATTTGGGTATTTGTTTTCTGAGGTGGATATCTTTGTTTTTTTGTTTTCTCATGTTTTTCATGCAGGGGGGTGCCTCTTCATCCTTTCAGGGACAGGCCCCTGGAGCAATTTAGGAGATTGTATGAAGATGGAGGGCAGTATGTTTACAAATATGGGACCATTGATCCATCTGTGCCTTGGATAACAGGAGCCACTTCTCTTCATAAATTTTTTCAACAATTGTATGATGGAAAACCTTCTTTGTTTGACAGAAATAGAAACTTGCAACACCAAGTCCCTTTTCAACTGCCCCACATTGTGTATTCTTGATTGTTTCTCCATGGTTTTCTGCTGCTTTTAATTTTTTCAGAGATATTTTATGATCGAAAACCTTCCTTTAACAATTAACAGTGGCATGGTGTAGAAAATCTTGGAATTTGTAAATTGTTAGAAGTGCATTAATACATTGGATGGCATGCAAGTAGCTCCATGCATCCCTCGTGGTTCCATCATCCTTGTGCATGGTGCATCCTCATAATGAGGTCGTTATTATTATAAATAGTGGTTGAATAGTGGTATTAGCTAATTGCTACTTCTTGAGCACTAACACCCTACAGGATTTCTTCTGTTAATACGAAATAGCAATTCTCCTTGTGGATACGTACCACTCAAGCTGAGAATAGGAACTTTGCTCACAACTTCACTGTTATATATCTGCCATACTGATATCATATCATGAAGGATATCATTCACTTCCTTCATGTTAAAAACTACAATTACTTCCAAATTAATAATTCAAAAGCAATACTCCTATCGGCCTCTCTTTGCACCTTCTAGGGCAAACTGCTAGTTATTTAATTGTGAATGTTATGAATAATGTGAAAGAGGAAACAACAACATGGCCCAAGAAATATGTGGCAACTCGCTAGTTATTTAATTGTGAATGTTATGAATAATGTGAAAGAGGAAACAACAACATGGGCCAAGAAATATGTGGCAGACTGAAGATGAGAAGCACAATAGGTTGTGAAGTTCGAGGCAAAATAAACATGTTTATGAGGCAAGATTAAAGTTTCAACCTTCAACCACTTTCCCAATGTGATAAGTAAGGGAAAAATGGTTTGTGAGTACTTTTATCATGATATATTAAAAGAATACGACTAGTGGATTAATACTCTCAATATAAAAAACTTGTCAGTTAGCACACTTTGTCACGTAAATTAATCCTTATTAATATCTTGGGACATTAATATCAAGAGCCACATGGTGGCAATGTCACTGCTCTTGTTTGTTTGTATATTGCCATCACATGGCTCTTGTTTATTGTGCAATGTTTTGTAAGAGTTTCTCTATTATGGCAATAAACTTATAAAGAATTGGTATAAGGAAAAATATATTATGTATAATGTGAAAAAAATGATATTAGTGTTTGAACAATGATCTATGTTGAAACATGGGAAAGGCATTTGACATCATTTTTCTCTTTGAATAGACTGATGAGTTACCAGCCTTGTCATGTTGAAGGGGAGCCCCTTCCTTGCACAAAGCTTAAATAGGTATGCACTTCACATACAGACACCACTTTACGTAAACAAACAAATTGAGGACCATTTTTCATATCATATTTTAGCAGAGCTTAGACCAACAATCTTCACTAGGAGGGACTAGGGGAATATTATTTTTTATTCTTTTGACAACCTTTATATTATAGCTATTACACAACAAAAGAATAAAAATTAATATTCCCTTGTTTAATCCCGGTGAAGATTGTTTATCTTAGCTCTACTAAAACATGATATGAAAAATGGTCCTCAATTTTTATGTCTATGTAAAGTGGTGTTTATATGTAAAGTGCACACCTCTTTAGGATTTGTGCCAGGAAGGAGCTCCCCTTCAACATGACAAGGTTTGTAACTCATTGATCTATTAAAAGAGAAAAATGATGTTGACTAGCACAACTTGAGAAGGAATTTTACAACTATATTCTAATTTTTAAACAACAAACCATCGTGGGTTGCAAAAAAAGTGCAAACACCAATGACTCAACAACCATAAGCTTTATCAAAATGTTTAGATATGGTCCAAAGGTGTCCTTCAATGGGTCTCCAATGGTGTCACCAATGACAACAAGCTTGTGGGAATCAAACCCTTTTGGACCAAGAGTATTGGCATGCTCGGATGCACCATCCTATCAAAAATTACACAAAACTTTTCACTCTCATTGCACAGAACTAATAAGGAAACATTGCCCCAAAAATTAAACCAATGAACACTATTGGTGTCGAGACATCCACAATTCGAATTGTAGCATGACTGATAAAAGCTCCAAACAATGCAAGTGATACAAATGCAGCTGAACCAATAGCAAAGACTTGAAAATTTTGATATCTATTTTCAACTTCAAATCCTTCATACATAATAATATTAGGAAAAAGATATAAAAATCAAACATTTGCACAGACAATCAAGTAAGAAGAAATGCATTGATCGCACCTTCCCAATGGCAGTAGTAGTGTTTCCAACTTCGTCAGGGGTACCTGTCCTTTCACGGATCCCATAACTCATGCCAACCATCTCAACAATTCATCTAGCATGGTCACTAATGGTTCCATATGTATAAATGGCCAATCCAGTACCAATTGTGCTAAGAATACTCAAAGAAGCTATTGCAATACCATACCTGATAACCATACTAAAAATGACAGAAATGCTTACTACAATAGAAAATATGGGAACAATAACATATTTGTATACCAAAGCCAACACAAATACAACATTATTTAATGCTCCAGTCCTGCATGAATCAACATCATCTTGGACAGGGATACAACACAAATATGATATAGGCCATCAACAATTTTGATGAAAAATGCCAAAGAAAGGATGGAATTATGCATTGTGTTGAGATTCAACAAGAAAAATTCAACAATAATACAAATTCTCTTCTTTATTCTTTTGTCAAGTACATTACAAGGTGACTCAAGTACATTAAATGAAGATCGAACCTAGTTACATTTTCCAACAAAAAATACGTCTCCTTGGTGGTTTTTTTTCAATAGCTTGATTACAAGAAAAATCCTATCAAATATCTTTAAAAAAAAAAAAATGGATTATCTAAAGTAATATAAATATTATATAAGAATAACTCTCATAGAGAAAAAGGACAAGACTCTCTAAGTTAACACAATGGAAATTTAGAAGATAAGATCATCACACAAATGTTAAAACTAAATTTCTCAATAGATTTGTTTCTTGATAGAGAAGAAATGATGAACATGATAATACTTTCTTGATGGAGAAGAAAGATGAAAATGAGAAAAAACAGGACATTGTATGATTTTACATTGTGAGCATCACGAAAAAATCATATGGAAGAGGTATTAAGCTTATAGGTTGTTGATTTTTCTGATATTAATCTATGAGTTAGTTCAATATTTGAACCTTAACTCCATGATTATTAGGTATTCACATTCTCATCATGACTTGAAAAGTCCAAATTGACGAATAAATAATTTTTTTATATTGACTACTTTCAATGTGTTGATTGAAAGGTCCCTTCCAATGACTTGAGATTGAGACCAAGATAATAGGAGTGGATACAACTCAATCTTATCTTTATCAATCAATGAATCAAAAATTCAATGAAGAAAAGGGTTATCCACTGAGCTTAATTTTAAGAATACCCAAAATATTCGAAATTTTGAACATGTCAGAATCTCCAAATTAACATGAAATCTCAAACAACCATATACAAAACAACAACACAAATTGAAGTCACCTCGCTTAATTGTATGAAACGTAAGAATGTTTATTTCTATTAGGGAAGTAAGAGAATCTCTGAATTTGGTAATAGATAAAAGGCAAGACTACAAATCTTTTAAAGCATGCGATATAAATGAAAATTTAAGTGTTGGAGGAATTTCAATAAAAATGATTTTCTAGCAAAGGAAACTAAAATTATAACAAAGGGAAACATGAAGCATTGTGCATAGAAAAGGAGAATTTAATGGAACTAAAACATATTTAACAATGTTGCACCTGCCAAAATATCCTAGATAGAATAGGATATAACATGCAATTGTGCACATCTTAAATGGTCGAAAAAATATCTATGGATTTATCAATGCCTCTCTTTTGGCCAACTGGGCCATTTTATTCCCTCGGGTGGAAATAATGTTACTAATCAAAGGCAATGACAGTTAGCCAATCAATGAAAATATTTGTCTATCTGGAACAAATTAATAATAAGCATCTACATTGGGTATCATACCTCTTCCACTAATGGTACTTCCTTTAGTCTCCTATGCACATGATCTCGCACAGAAACCAAAATAAAATAAATATAGTTTACAAGTTCAAGGCTCAAGCCAACCTTTTACCACACTAAAAAAAAATGATAACATATTTCAAATAGTAATCTTTCGTGTCAAATCTCCAACAAAAAATTTAAATAGTTGTTGAAACAAGTTGAGACTCAAGCATACCAACCTCTACCAGTTTCCAAAAATGGCATGCTATAAGAATCCAAATCTCTTGGAACTGAAACAAACCCTCTTATGAATGGAATTTTTGAACTGCTTGGAACATTGCAAAAACCAAATTGGCATTCAAATTATACAATCTCAATTATTATTATTATTATTATTTATTTATTTATTTCGCAAGTTGCATTATGCATTTCCTGTTATGGGCATGTATAATACATGAAGCAGCAGAACAATGTAGAAAAATGAATCATACTAATAAATAATGCAACCTTCACTTCAACTCTGAATCGGTGATCAGTCCAGAAGTAGATCCACGTTCCATAGCGCAATGCTCAAGCCATTCAATAAAAAGAAAGAACTAGTAGAAAAAAAGGTTGTGTAGCACACATATCTAAGTGTTAGTGATTCTGGAGACTTTCCATCTTTTTTTGGAATCATCAAATGAAGTTGGAATTAGACGCCTTTAATAATTCAATAGGCGAGACTGTATTGAATGAAGAATATCCCTGTAGTAATATCATCAAGCTTTGAGCAACTAGCTTCTTAATGCAATCGAAGACCCAATTTCGTTGCGCCGAGAGGCGCATCTACAGCCCA